>CAUYPK010017172.1:0-32501 GCA_963574355.1 Loris lydekkerianus
TCACTGCTGCTTGTACTCACGGTTGCCGGTGTAATTAGGTTGATTGAACACACGCAGCCACTTGCCAGTTTTCCACTGTTTTTGTCTTCCTCCTGGGGTCCAGAAGTCCCTTGCTGGCTCCCTGTATCCTCAAAGGGATGACCATAGGCAGATCCCACTGGCCAGAGATGTCTGGAGTCTTGTCTCCCCAGATTTGCCATGCCCAGTTACAGGGAAGCTGTTACTCAGTCGCCATCTTTAATCCACCCACCACTTCTAAAAGTTTTATAATAGAATCCATAGTGTTTTTCAGATATACGATCATATCATCTGCAAAGAGTGAAAGTTTGATCTCTTCTGACGCTCTGTGGATACACTTGATAGTCTTTTCTTCCCTAATTGCAAGGGCTAGAACTTCCATTAGAATGTTAAAGAGCAATGGAGACAGTGGGCAATCTTGCCTGGTTCCTGATCTAAGTGGAAAGGATTTCAATTTAGCTCCATTCAGTACGATATTGGCTATGGTTTTGCTGTAGATGGCCTCTTTATGTTTCATAAATGTCCCTTCTATACCAATTTTCTTAAGTGTTCTTATCATGAAGGGATGCTGGATATTATCAAAAGCTTTTTCTGCATCAATTGAGACAATCATATGTTCTTTATATTTTAGTTTGTTTATGTGCTGAATTACGTTTATAGATTTACATATATTGAACCAGCCTTGAGACTCTGGGATAAATCCCACTTGGTCATGGTGTATAGTTTTTTTTATTTGTTGTTGGATTCTGTTTTTAGGATCTTATTGAGTATTTTTGCATCAATATTCATTAGTGATATTGGTCTATAATTTTCTTTTCTTGTTGGGTCTTTCCCTGGCTTAGGGATCAAGGTGATGTTTGCTTCGTAGAATGTGTTGGGTACTTCTTTTTCTATATTTTGGAAGCGTTTTAGTAATATAGGTACTAGTTCTTTAAAGGTTTGATAGAATTCTGAAGTAAAGCCATTTTTTAGTGAGATTTTGTATAGTTGATGCTATTTCAGAACTTGATATATGCCTGTTGAACATTTCCACTTCATTTTGGCTAAGTCTTGGTAGGTGGCATACTTCCAAATATTGGTTGATTTTCTTCAGATTTTCATATTTCTGAGAGTAAGTTTCTTGTAATATTCATTAAGGATTTTTGGAATTTCCGAGGGGTCTGTTGTCATTTTATCTTTACCATTTCTGATTGATGAATTAGAGATTTTGCTAGTTTTTTCCTGGTTAGGTTGACTAAAGGTTTATCTATTTTATTGATATTTTCATAAAACCAACTTTTGGATTCATTGATCTGTTGTATAATTATTTTGTTTTCAATCTTATTTAATTCTGCTCTCATTTTGGTTATTTTTTTTCTTTTGCTGAGTTTGGTGGTTGGAAGGTTCTTCCTTCTCCAGTTGCTTGATATGTCCTTATAAGTTATTAACTTCCTCTCTTTTCATTTTCTTGAGGAAGGCTTGCAGTGCTATAAATTTCCCTCTTAGGATTGCCTTTGCAGTATCCCAGAGGTTCTAATGATTTGTGTCTTCATTGTTGTTTTGTTCCAAAAATTTGGTGATTTCCTTCTTAATCTCATGTATAACCCATCCATCCTTCAGCATAAGTTAATTTAGCTGCCATGTTTTTGCATGGGTATGCAAATTCCTGTTGTTATTGAGTTCAACTTTTATTCAATGGTGGTCTGAGAAGATGCAAGAAATAATTTTTATTTTTTAACATTTGCTGAGGTTAGATTTGTGGCCTAGGCTGTGGTCAATTTTGGAGTATGTTCTGTGGGCTGATGAGAAGAATGTGTATTCAGTTTTGTTGGGATGAAATGTTTTTAGATGTCTGTTAAGTCCAAATGTTTAATGGTTACGTTTATATCTAAAATTTCTTTGCTTTACTTCTTTGTGGAGGATTTATCCAGCACTGCTAAAGGGGGGATAAAATCTCCAACTACGATGGAACTGGAGGAAATCAAGTTGCTCATGTCTGTTAGAGTTTCTCTTATAAATTGAGGTGCATTCTGGTGCATTCTCTTATAAATTGAGGTACATAAATATTAATAATTGAAATTTATCATATTGAGTATTACCTTTAATAAATATGAAATGTCCATCCTTATCTTTTCTTGTTTTGGTTGATTTAAAGCCTATTGTATCTGTGAATAGGATTGCACTGCCTGTTTTTTTCTGCTTTCCATTTGTCTGGAGTATAGATGACCATCCCTTCACCTTGAGTCTATATTTGTCTTTTAAGGTAAGATGAGACTCTTTTATGCAGTATATATCTGTCTTGAGTTTTTGTATCCAGTCAGCCAACCTGTGCCTCTTTAGAGGACAATTTAAACCATTCACATTACTTGAGAATATTGACAAGTCTTTCAAGAGTCCAGTGGATATTTTTAATCCTTTTGTGACTGTGGAAGTTGGAATTTGATCAAAATTTTATGGGTGGGTTTACTTTTGTGGTGGAGGATTATACTGGTCTTTATGGAGGATAGGTCTGAGACTCTCCTTGAGCCCTCATTTAGTTATGGCAAATTTCTTCAATATGTGAATGTCATTAAAGTATTTAATTTCTCCATCATAAATGAAACTTAGTTTAGCTGGGTACAGATCCTGTGTTCAAAGTTATTTTGTTTTAGGAGATTAAAATTCAATGACCATCCTCTTCTAGCTTAAAAGGTTTCTGCAGAGAGATCTGCAGTTGTTATAATATTCTCTCTCTTGTACGTAATGATTTTCTTTCATCTGGCAGCTTTCAGAAATTTCTCCTTCATATTAACTTTAGTGAAATTGATTATGATATGTCTGGGGGATGTCTTATTCAGGTTGAGTCGTGCTGGAGTCCTGAAACTGTCTGCTATCTGAATTTCAGAATCTCTTGGCATGTCTGGAAAGTTCTCTTTGATAATCTCATGAAGAAGAGACTCTGTTCCTTGTGAAGCCATTTCATTGCTTTTGGGGATCCCTATAAGACAAATACTGATTTTCTTCAAATTACCCCCAAGCTCTCTGAGAGCATGACCAGTTCTTGCCCTCCATTTTTCTTCCTCTTTGAGAGTTTGGGAGCATTTGAAAGCTTTGTCCTCAATGTCAGAAATCCTTTGTTCTGCTTGCTCCATTCTGTTACTGAGAGATTCTACTGTGTTTGTGACATCTTTGAGGGCTGCAACTTCCTGTCTCAATGCGTCAAAATCTTTGCTCATTTGGTCTTTGAATTCATTGTATTCTTGAGACATCTTTTGGGTTACTGCTTGGAATTCTAATTCGATCTTACTTGCTATCCAGATTCTGAATCTGATTTCTGACATCTCAGCTATTTGTTTGTGCATGGGATCTTGTGCTGTGTCTGCCCCATTGTTCCTTGGGGGAGTTGATCTACTCTGATTATTGATATTGCCTGAGTTTTTCCATTGATTTTACCTCATGATTGTTTTTCACCATTGCCTCTGGGCATCCTCAGATTTGGGGAGGCATCTCTCCAAGATTAGACCCCAGCAGGATCACTCTATTGTTGCTAGATCTTTGTAGGGAGTGACCCTCTGTAGCACCTCTGGGGCTGTCCCAGCCAGGGAGTTCTGGTTGTGGGAGCAGCTCCAGAGTGTGGCACACCTGGAACCAGCAACGGGGAGGGGGGAGGGTGTGCCCACAGTTCTTAGAGTGCCTGGCACCTGGTGACTTTGGCACAGAGAGCCCAAGGCTCCAGTAGTCTCTGGCCGCTAGAAGGGCTCCATGTAGAGGCAGGGAGGGCTCCAGAGGGTGCGAGGCTAACAGAGTCCCTGGCCAGGTGAGCGGGCTGGTGTGGAGGCAGGGAGGGTACGGGTGGGAGGACATGGGGTTGCATGACTTCTGGATTTCCTGGTCTGGGTGTGTGGAGGCCCAGCGGGCACTGGTCGTGGGTCATGGCACCGCCTGCATGGTGGTCTGGGTGGCCGCAGATCGCGGGGCCCAGGGCACAGAGCCACTTGCACAGAGGTCTGGGTGGCTGCGAGTAGCGTGTCATCATTTGCAGGTCACGGTTCTGCTCGCAAGGAGGTCTGGGTGGGCGCGGGTTGCAGGTCACAGCACTGGTCGTGTGAAGGTCCGGGAGGGTACGGATCGTGGTGTGCTGGGTGTGAGGCCAAGGGGCTGCCAGCTGAGATCCTGGTGGGGGGGCTCGGTGTGACTCCTATAGTCTCTTATTAGGGGGGTGCTTGGACCGGCAGGCAAGAAAGGGTGACACTGCTCAAGAACCTCCTCCTTTAGTCTCAGCAGGGGTTAGGCTGCTGGTTTCTGTTAACTGTTTTGATGTTTTGGGACTTGGCACTCAGTTGAACTGCCTTGGGGAGAGCTTGAGCAGGAGTGCGAAGAACTTTGGGTGTTGTCTAATGCTCCAGAGTAAGCCGCTGAGCCAGATGGAGCTAATAGTGTTTCGCTGTGGGCCACAGGGAGCCATTGTTCATTATATAATTTGAACGATGTTTTTAAGGGTGGAGGAGTTTTAAAATGATAAATAAACTCTTGGTGATTTTAAATTCTTAAAATATATTTAACCTATTTATCTTAATAATCATCATTGGCCAACTCTACCTCTAATAGAATCTTTTAACAGAGTTTAGAATTCTCTGAGAATTATATGATCTTTTTGTTTTTTAATTAGAATTGTTCCAACAAAAGCTGTGTCAGCTGAAGTATGTTTCTTATTTCCCATGAACCTCAAAATTCTCAATTACAAAACAGAAATTGCTCCACACCATCGTATCATTGTGATGATTATTGTGGAAATATTTAACTATTTTCCTTAATATAGTACTCATACCTATTATTTTTATTCAATTTTATAAATCTAAGAAATGCTTTTATTATTTGATTGATCAAATATAGAAGTAATATTAGGTATTTAATATCACAAGAAGGCTGTGGAATAACACACTATTAACTAAATGAAGCTTCTTTTTATCAGAAGATAATCTGGACCCTGACTTATTCTGAGATACAGTCTCTTCAAGTACTTTGTCAGGTGACCTTAACCATGTCACTTTGGAGTATCCACATTGTATTAATAAAATGAGGGTATTTGACTCTGCTTCTTTGCCTTTATCACATACAACATGTTATTTTAATTTTTGTTAAAAATTATTTGGAATTTTTAATTTTCAGAATCACTGAAATAAAGAAGAGAAATATCAAAGAGTGAAAAAGAGTTAAGGAGTAATTGTCATGACAAATTTTGTTTATTATTTTAAAATCATTGCTTGACACTTTAAAATATTTTGAGTGTTCTGAGCAGATTAGTGTTATGACATACAAAAAGTATTTCTCTCATTATAGAAACACCTTCTATAACAACTTACATTGTATCTTGGTGGATGCCTTGTTAAACATGTAAACTGTTAACTATAATATTAACATTTTTAAAACTCTGAAATGTAGAAAATATTAATAGTACAATACATTATATTTTCCTTGGTCTTTAATTTTTACACTTTTTTTTTTTTCTTTTGAGACAGCGTCTCACTCTGGCAGCCTGACTACAGGGCTGTAGCATTGTAGCTCACAGCAACTTCCAGTTCTAGGGCTCAAGCAATCCTTTTGCTTTATCCTCTGAAGTAGCTGGGACTACAGCTACCCACGATAACACCCAGCTAGTTTTTCTATTTTTAGTAGAGATGGGGTCTTACTCTTGCTCAGGCTGGTCTTGATCTCCTGACCTCAGGCAATCCACTACCCTCAGCTTCCCAGATGCTAAGATTACAGGCTTATACATATGTAACATGATTATATCAACTTAAACAAAAGAGACATTGAGAAAATAAAAATTTGCTTTAAAATGTCAAGAAATGCATGCACAAAGTTGTCACATATTTGACCTTAGACTTGAAGCTGCTTAAACATATGTTGTGGTTGTGTTCTACAAAAGAATCCCACAAAATATCCATATTCAGTCATTTACACACTAAATGTTTAATAGTTGAGTAAATAATTATGAAGAAAACAAATAATTAAAATAAGAAACATATGCAGTGTTCCAGATGCTACACATAATAGATAGTATTTTTGCTTTCATCATATTTAGGGAAACTGTAAAACTTAATTTACTTTATTTTTCACTTAATTTACTTAATTTACCCTTTGTAGAACTTCCTAGAATTATTCCATTACAATGTTCCTGAAAAGTTCAGCAAAATTTACATAAATATGTCAGGTCTGATATAGAAAAGGTAGGCACTCGATGTAGTATTCATGGGCAGTGGTGAATGAGGACTAACAAATTAACAGGTGCTCTCCCCCAGCCTGCATCACTCTAATGCTATGAACAGTGTAGCTGGTCCACTGAGACAGAATCAGGTTCCAAACAAACAAAATTCCAACATCCAGAAATTCAAGAAACTTCACCTTGGTATTACTCCAGAATCCTTTGGAAAATTTTTAAAATTTCAGTTGGTTTTAAATGACTCTAATTCTTCAATCTTGAGAGAATGCCACATCTATGTCAAAACAATATCTCTAGATATACTCAAAGAAGTAGTAGTCTTTTGTGATTTTTATTTATTTTTGATTCCTGATTTTTAATATATTTTTTAAATTGTAAAAACATTTTAAAATTTTAAAATAATAAGTGCTCTAATAGCCATATTGCGGGTAATTGAATACTCGTTTCATTAGTTGCTAGCTGTTGAACTTGAAAACACTAATCTGGAATGCCTTACTATTCTCATCTTTACAATAGAGATAATATAGTACTTTACCAATCATGTTATTCAGATGCTTCATATATTAACATTAATATATGTATAAAATAATTTGAATAGTTTCAGGACTATATCAATTATTTTGTCAGTGGTCATTTTATTCTAACTCAAAAGGAAATTAAAAATACCTTTTTAAAGTGAATTCTAATATCTTCAGCATTTTAGTGTTACTAGTTTTGCTGAGAACTAAGCCTAAATTCTTTGTAGCAATATTTCTAAAGTCTTTTGCAGAAATTTTGGAAGGAATTTTATATTTTTAAAGGTCATCTTTTGTGTGCATGCAAATATGAATTGAAATAAAATAAAGGACATAACTCTACAAATGGTTAATGGCCCATTTCATGTGAGTATGGCATGCTTTGTCAATATTTGAAGCCATCAGCAAACTCAGCAATATGATTTCATTAGAGATGAGTCATTACACCACTTTAATTAGTTGTGCATTAAATAAATTACCGTCTTGGTGTTTACTAACTAAGGATAATTAATTTCTTATCCTGAATTTTCAGTTTCCAATCTTATTTTCTGTAAAAGAAATTCTTGACTATGGACCAGAGCAGTAAAGGATTACATATTTACAGGTGACAAGGGTCTATGTTAGAATTCAAAAGATTAAGGAGAATTTTCATTAGCAGTAAGTGTGGGGGAAGGCAATTTGGAACTGTCAAACTTGGTGGGGAAAAAACTCCTCAAAACAATAAAAGGTGCATTATTCAAAGAAGGCGCTGGGTAGACCACTGTATCTCTAGTAAATGTTTCTAAAACAGAAATGGTTTTAGGAGAGCAGTCTGAAAATATATTAGAATAAGAAGCACGAGGAATCTATCAATATCTCATCACTAGACAATAAGTACTGTAGACATGTAACTGTTGGGAACTATAGAATCTATTGAAAGCTTGCAAATTTATGAGAAGACGATAATGGAAATTTGTGATTAATGTCAATTGATTTCAGCTTTTAGCTCAGCAGCAGTTTTCTATCTCTCACTCCCCAAACCTCGTGGCAGTGGGCTATATAAATATATGTTCTTGGACCATTCATTCATCTTGCAAGAACCAGAGTGAATAATGAGGATACTGAAATTCCAGCAGCAAAGATCTTATTGCAGATTGCCACTTCTGATCATGGAGTTGCAGACAGAGAGGAAGGCAGCCATTGCTTTACATCCTTGCTTACTAATTACAAACAATTCTCCCTCCAGCTAAAGTGATTTTTCAAGTTTGTTAAAAGGCCAGTGCTTTTCTCATCCTATAATTTTTCTCTTTTTCTCTTTTTGAGTATCATTAAAACTAGTACCTTAAAAAGCAACAGAATACATGCACGTGAAAAGGCTTTCAAAAGACCTAAGAAGACTTTAGGTTTATACCTTTTTTTTTTTTTTTTTCCAGTTTTTGGCCAGGGCTGGGTTTGAACCCACCACCTCCAGTACATGGAGCCAGCCCCCTACTCCTTTAAGTCACAGGCACTGGCCTTTAGGTTTATACTTTTAATTAATCCTCAGCATGTAATAAAAACTTAAGTAAAAACATAACACAGCAGACCTTGGGTACTGAGGAGAATCTGATTGTCAGAGATATCAAATGGTTAGATTTAAATGTCCAGTTTTCAATGACAACACAAAATTACAAGGAGTACAAAACAACAAAGAAATAAGGCAGAAATTCATAGAAAAATTCAAGATCATTATGTATGAAAAAAATAAAAATATAAACATAGAAAACCTAAAAAGGTACCTAAAAGTTATAGAGCTGAAAATTATAGTAGCTGATGTGGTAATTTGCTAGAGACATTACGTCTTTGGTAGGACCTCATCTAGTATGCAGAACGCAAGGGTATATGTCAAAACTATTAAGAGTAGAGTATAAATGTCTTAACACAACAAATGAGTAAGTGAGGTGAAGGTTATGTCATCTAGTTTGATGTAAGCATTCTAAATCATATATAAAATCAAAACATTGTACCCCATAGATGCATTAATGTACACAGTTATGATTTAATAAAATAAAAAAGATATATTTGAACAGACTGAAGAAGAAATCATTAAATTATTTAAGATAATTTAAATTATTGAGTCTCAGGAATATAAAAGGTAGAAGATTAGAAAAAAGTGAATAGAGACTAAGGGACACCAAGTTGGCCCAAATATCCACTGTGGAAGTATCATAAGTAGAAAAGGGAGAAAAAGGAGAAGAGAGAATATTAGAAAAATATAAAGGCTCTAAGTTCCCAAATTTGAAGAAAGTCATGAATATAAATACCCAAGCTCCTCAAAAAAGTTCCAAATAGGATGATTTCAGAGATCTACACTAAGACATGTTAAAATCAAAACTGTTGAAAACCAAACAAAATGAATCTTGAAAGTAATCTGAGAGAGGGCTCTTGTCACATGTAAGGGATCCTTAGTAAGATTTTTATCAGATTTCTAATCTGAAGTATCAGAGGCTAGAAGGCAATGAGCTATTGTATTCCAAGCAAAAATAAAAAAAAAATTAAAAGGTTAAAACTTTTTAATTTCAAAATTAAAACAAAAATTCTATACCTGGCAAAACTGTCCTTTAAAAGTGAGGAAGTTAGGCTCAGCACTCATTGCTCAGCAGTTGGGGGCACTGGCCACATACACCAAGGCTGGCAGGTTCGATCCCAGCCCAGGACTGCCGAACACCAGTGACAACAACAATAAAAACAAAGAAAAAAATAAAAATGGCGGGGCTTTGTGGTGGGCACTGGAGGTCCCAGCTATTTGGGAAGCTAAGGCAAGAGAATCACTTGAGCCCTAGAATTTGAGGTTGCTGTGAGCTGTGACACCACAGTACTCTACCATGGGCAGCAATAGTGAGACTCTGTCTCAAAAAAAAAAAAAAATAAAAAATAAAAAAAATTAAAAAAAAGGTGAGGTGGGCATTAAGATAATCCCCGATAAATCCAAACTGAAGGAATTACCACTAGATTTTCACTGCAAGAATTAATGTAGTGACCACTGAAGATTGAAATGAAAGTACAATAGACAATAACTTGAAGCTGTATAAAGAAATAAAGATCTTAATAAAAGTAATACATGAGTAGTTATAAAACCTACTGTTATTGTCACAATGGTTTATAACCATACTTTTTGGGCACACAAGGTACAAATATTTAATTTTGTGATGTCTATTGCTTGAAGAATTGGGAATGAAGCAATGAATGAGTAAATTTGTGAAAATTATTGAAATTTGCAGAAATAAAAATTAGTGTTATAATTTTAGAATATTATATACATGTATGTCCATGATAACAACAAAGAAAATGGCGATAGAATATACACAAAAGGAAATAAGGGAATGAAACACTTCCCATGGAAAAAAGATTAAACTAATTAAACTTAAAAGAGACAGTGATATAGAAAATCAAGGTCACATCATAGAAAAATGGAAAATCACCTCCTGCTCATGGATTGGTAGAATCAACATTATTAAAATATCCACATTGCTCTAAGTGATATACTGTTTGAATGCAATCTTTGTCAAAATACCAGTGTCATATTTCACAACTTTATAAAAATTAATCCTATATTTCATGTTGAACCAAAGAGAGACTGAATAGCCAAAGCAATCTTAAATGAAAAGAAAAAATGTAGAGACATCACATTACCTGATTTCAAATTATACGATACAGCTGTAGTAACCAGATCAGCATGGTACTGTTATAAAAACAGAGACACAGGGGGGCCGCCTGTGCTCAAGGAGTAGGGTGCCGGCCCCAGCCAGAAACTGCCCCCCCCCCCAAAAAAAAAAAAAGAGAGAGATTGAGATTTAGTGTTATTAAAAAAGACAGAGCACTGGAATAGAATAGAGAACCTAGAAATAAAACCACTTAGTGACAACCAACTGATCTTCAACAGAGCAGACAACAATGTACACCATTTATTGATTAGAGTTAAGAAATCAATAAATGATTCTGGGAAAAGAGGATGGCCACATGCAGAAGAATGAAATGAGATCTCTATCTCCTGCCATATACAAAGATTGACTCAAGATGGATTAAAGACTTACATGTAATGCATTAAACCATAAAAATTATTGAAGAAAATGAAGGAAAAACTCTTCTAGACATTGACATAAGCAAAGGATTTATAACTAAGACACTAAGGCAATTGCAGCAATAACAAGATAAATAAATGGAATTAATTAAATTAAAAATATTCTGCACAGAAAAATAATCAATAGACTGAACAGACAAACTGAAGAATGGGAGAAAATATCCACAAACTGTACATCCAACAAAGAACTGATATCCAGAAACTACAAATAACTCAAACAAATTAGCAAGGGGGAAAAAAAAAAAAACAATCAAAAAGTGGGGATATGACATGAACAGAAGTTTTTTAAAAGAAGACCGACAAATGAACAACCATATAAAAAATGCTCAACATCACTAATCATCAGGGAAATGCAAATTAAAACCATAATGAGATTCTACCTTATGGATATCATAATGGCTATTACTAAAAAGTAAAAAAAATACACGATGGCTTGGATGCAGAAAAAAAAAAAGTTACACACTGTAGGTGGGACTTTAAATTAGAATAAGCTATGTGGAAATTAGTATGGAGATCCCGCAAAGAAATAAATGTAAACCTATCATTTGATCTAACAACTGCACTGGTAGGCATTTGTGCTAAGGAAATGAAGTCATTTAAACAAAAAAAACATCTGCACTCCAATGTCTATTGAAACACAGTTCACAGTTGCTAAGCTCTAGAACCAATATTAGTGCCCATAAATGCATGCCTGGATAAACACACACACACACACACACACACACACACACACACACACACCACGGAGCACTACTCAGTCATGGAAAAGAATGAAACAGTGTCTTTCACAGCAACGTGGGTGGAAACGGAGATCATTACTGTAAGTGGAAGTATCTTAGGAATGGAAAACCAAATACCACATGTTCTCACTAGTAAGCTGGAACTAATAGATGGGTACACATGAGCACAAAGCGATGCACTGGACATGAAAAAAAAAGAGGGAAGAGGGTGAAAGAGTGGATACAGGAAAAAAAAACAAAAACAAAAAAACCTTACCTTTTGGTTATAATGAACACTTTTCTGGTGATAGATATACCAAAAACCTGCCTTAAGATAGCCATGTAATAAAAGAAATCACTTGTACCACTAAAAAAAAAAATGTCATCCAGGGTCAAAATAAAAAACAAAAAAGAAAGAAAGTAAAGGTCCTATAAACTATAAGGTATATAAAATAATAATAGCAAAATTAAATGAAAGGAAATTACTCTTTATCAGTAATTACTTCAAATAGAAGTATATAGATTAACTTATCCAAACAAAATATAGAGACAGGACAAAATAAATAAATAAATAAATAAGCCATGATTCAACTATATACTCACTGTAAGAGATTTATTTTCCTTACAAAGACACAAATAGGTTGAAAGAGAAGGGGGAAAAACGTTTTTTAATTTCAACAGTGACTGAAAGGTTATACTAATATAGACTGATCAGACTAAGATACTTCCACGGGGGTGGGGGTGGGGGTGGGAATGATTTCAAATTAACAACCTAAGTTTACAGTAAAAGGTAGTAACAAAAACAAGAGAAAAAGCTAGAAGATAGAAGGAAATAATGAAGTTTATATATAAACAATAGAGAAAGAAAAACAGAGAAAATCACTGAAATCAAAAGTTGGTTCTTCAAAAATAAATTAAGAAACCTTAGCTAGGTGGACTAAGAAAGAAAGAGAAGTCTTGAATTACTAAAATCATAACTGAAAGTGAAGTGGGAGCATTATGACTGATTTTTCAGAAATGAACAGAATTATAACATAATACTATGAGCAAATTTATATCAATAAACTAGATGAAATTAACAAAATTATAAAAATGTAAATCCTACCATAATGAAATAATAAAAATCTGGATATTGAATCAATAATGTAAACTTCTTGACCAAAAAGGTCTTTACCTGATGGCATCTTTGGTGACTTCTACTAAACATTTAAAGAAAAACTAATACCAGTTCTTTTCAACTTTTTGCCAAATATTGCAAAGACGGAACTCTCTGTAAAAGTCATTCAATGATGCCTGTATTATTCTGATCTCAAAGGCAGATGAACATTCTACAAGAAAAGAAAACTACAGATCCATGTCCTTATAAACAAACATTAATGTAAAATTATCATTAAAAAAAGTTCAACAGTATTCTAAAAGAATGATACAATGTGACCAAGTAGGATTTATTCCTGGAAATGAAGGATGATTCAACATACAGATTGATCAATGTAACACTCTATTTTAATAAAATGTTTTAAAACCACATGATAATTTAATTGATGAAGAAAAAGCATTTGACAAAATTTAATAGTCTTTTATAATAAAACACTATATATAGAAGAAAAATACTTCAGCATAATAAAAACCATATATGAAAAACCCTCAGTGATCATTATACTTGATAATGAAAAACTGAAAGTTTTACCTCTGAGATCAGGAAGAAGAAAAGCATGCCCACCTTTGACAATTATATTTACTGTAGTGCTGGAAGTTCTAGCAAAAGCAATTAAGCAAGAAAAAAAAAAAAAGGAGCATTCAAATTGCAAGGGAAAAAGTAAAATGATTGCTGTCAACAGATGATACATTCTTATGTGTGTAAGAACCTTATGTTTCTAATTGTACACACACATACATGCACACATTCAATCTTTTAGAACTAATAAACACATTCAGCAAAATAATAGGATTGAAAGTCAATGCACAAAAATGAGTTGTAACTCTATACGCTGAATGAAAAATCCAAAGGAAAATTCAGAAAACAATTCCATTTACAATATTATCAAACGGAGTAGATACTTAGGAATTAAAAAACAATGAAGACTTGTGCAATGAAAACTACAAAACATTTCTGAAAGAATTTATAGAAGACAAAAAAATGTATACCATGTAATATTATGCAGCCTTAAAGAAAGATGGAGACTGCCTATTTCATGCTTATATGGATGGAGCTGGAACTTATTCTTCTGAGTAACATATCTCAAGAATGGAAGAAGTAGTATTCAATGTGCTCAGCCCTACTATGAAACGAATTTATGGCTTTCACATGAAAGTATAACCCAGTTATAACCTAAGAATATGGGGAAGATGGAGAGGGAGAGAAGGGAGGAGGGAGGATGGCTAGAGGGAGGGTGATTGGTGGGATTACACCTGCGGTGCATCTTACAAGGGTACATGTGAAACATAGTGAATGCAGAATATGATTGTCGTAACACAATAACTAAGAAAATGCCAGGAAAGCTATGTTAACCAGTGTGACGAAAATGTGTCGAACTATTTAAAAAACAAGTGCATGGTGTCCCATGATCTCATTAATGTACACAGTTATGAGCTAATACTAATAAAAAAAAAAAAAAAAAGAGAGAGAGACAGAGATTTCAAAAAAGAAAAGAGTGGAAACACAGATTTTAGATGACAAAAATAACCCTATAGAAAGTACTTTAGAGATTTCGATAGATTAAATTTAAAAACATTATAACTTCTTTCTCTATTTCCAACTCCTTTTACAAATATGAAACAAATCCCAAACTCTATCACTGAACAATAAAACCATACCAGAGGCTTAAAACCTGATATTACCAAATTTTCATACCCCCTTTTCTAATCCAATAACTATAAATCCTAATTTATGCTTTGGAGGTTCAATGCTCTGTCAGAAAAATTACTAACGGTAACATCTACTTTAGTAAAACCAAGTAACCTTTTTTTTGAAATAGTTGAAGTAAGTACAATTAGCACATATGTGAATTGAAAGTTATTTCTGAAAGTGACATGACAATAATAATAAAACTTGGAAAATCTACTTTCATCACTTGAAAATGTATAATAATTATTATCGATTCTTACTGAGATGAAATTTTACAAGAAACAGTGAGTCTTGTTATGACAAATACTGTTTGTGTTATAAAAGAAAATTAGTATTTTCCAGCATGTTTTGTATTGCAGTAAATGCAAAGCTTATTTTAAATTTTAGACTTGTATTATTATGACTAAAAATGACTAGGTCACAGAATATCACAATGAGAAATACATATTAAGAGCCATTGCTATAGAAACAGAGATTATTTCTCAGAATATAATGTAATGACAGAAAAGAAATGAGTAACACTAAATAAGATTTAAGTTAATTTTTTTGAAAATTGAGTTTCTTTACTCTACATAAACTCATTTTCAAAGAATATTATTTTATAACCTCCCCCTTAGAAAAGATAACTTATATACAGTAAGCATTATTTCTTTGTTAATCTAAGGAAAGCTGGCTTCAAATATGAAAAAAATAGGTTATTTCAAATACTCAGTGATTATTTTCCAAAGAATATGCTATATCATATAAGAAATTCAAGTTGTGAAGGATGCGGGTCTTGGGCTCACAGAAATTATAGACGTCAAATGGTGACAAGTTAACATGTATCTTAATATGTCTATTGACAATAAAGCATATAAAAATCACCATTAACAAGTATTTACCACAAAACGACAAATACAACAGTGGATTCAAACATAATAGTGTTTTAATAATGGTATACATAAATTCCTAACCAAGACTGTTAATACTTCCTATAACGAATATAAAAATCCTTGACATTTTCATTTGGATAATGAACGTGTGACATGTTCAGATAAAATTATTTCATGTGAACTGATGAGAGGCTGAGGGAGTAAACACTGAACATAGCTCTGAAAACAGATGGCATGGCAGATGGGACTGCAGATTGGGTTCACTCGATCTGTGTAAAACAACTTTACTACTCAGTAAGATGTGGCTCAAATCTCACAAAAACCTTATAAAGTTTGTGCCTTTATTTCATATATGCCTTTTATCAAAAAAAAGTTTAATATTTTAATTCTATTAATTTCAAGTTTAAATATCTTTGTGATAAATTAGTTAACTAAAAGATATTTCTTCTTTGGAACAGATGGCAGCAAAGAACGGTTGCCCAGTGGAATAAAATGTATACTGACTAGTTGCCCCAAAATTGTAAAATTAATTACCTTCCTTCATTGATGAGTTCAATAAATGCCAGTCCTGCATTCTTCTGAATAGAATTTTGCCATTCCTAAAAGGAGAAACCAAACCAAATGTAAGAAAAATGAACACAGACATGAAAGTACATGTGATTTAAGGATCACATTGATGTTAGTTACTTCCACATGGTATTACTTCCAAATGTCTTTAAAATTTTTTTAAACAAATGTTGTTTTGTAAGAAATAAAATTTTTAAAAAGCATCCATGTATCACTAAGTTTAGAAGGTGCTTTTGTATTACAAGAAAATTTCAGGCCTGATACAGACTGATGGAAGGTGAGACTCCAGGCACAGGATGTTCTTAACACAAAGCTTCCTTCCAAAAAAACCCAAATGACCAAAAGAGATCTAATGTGACTATACAAGGACTAGAAATATTTGGGATAGAAAACTTTAGATCCTAATATAGAGATTTTCCATTGAGACTGTAAAATAAAAACTAGAAATATAAACAATATATTTACATGTGACTTGGAGGTGAAATGCTCTAGTTACATGTACATTCCAAATTACTGAAATCTACATAGAAAAAAGTTACAAGTAGTTTTTGAAATTAAAAAAAATGCTTAATAGTAAACCTATAGCTAACTATGCAATATTTAGATAACTATGTAATTCTTTTTGCTAATTGAGATTAGAGTCTATTTATGAATCTAGAAGTTCTAGCGGTCAGGGTCATCATTATGAACACAAGTGATTGGCATATTGTGTTTTGAATTAGAAAAGCATATTGCTTATTTTATGCTTTTCCTATGGCATACTTAGAATGTGATTTTTTAATATTTTGTTTATTCCACTTACTTCAACTTTTAAAAAAAAATGCAGCACATAAATAGCAGTTTTTTTGTATTGAAAATTATAATCCTGCCAATAGTTCTATAAATAAATACTATTTTTTTGCTTTGTTTTGTTTTTTGGTATTGCAGAGCCAAATTATTTCAGTGAGAGAGAGAGAGCAGGCATGCTCTCACTCAATAACGACAACCTATTCTTCTAAAACACTAATGTCTTAGTTAAGAATAAATGAAATAGTAGAAAATTGTTTTATATGCCTTTCCAGAAAAGAGACAATAGTACCCTAAATTGGTATTTCAAATGGGGAATAAAAAATAAGAGAATTACCAAAAATGATGCCAAAACTGGATGAGAGTCTGAATTTAAGGGCTGACATGGAAGAGTAGGATAAAAAAAAATTATTAAAACACAGGGGACCTTCCTTTGAAAGGTCAGTATCCACTGTACAGGCAATGTAGAAAAAGTGAGTAAGGACCAAGGAAAATAAGAGATTATCAAAGATATTCAATTTTTTTTCCAGGAATTAAAAGTATGAAGCTGGACCACTAAGTTCCAAACTCATTCTAGAAAAAAGTACAAATACCTCACTGCTGCATAGCACTACAGTCATCTCCGAAATTCTCCCGTTGGAAAGGTGTGCGCTGATGCCTGAGTCTACCCCTCAAAGCACTTCGTCTAAAATGAGTTTGCAAGCTTACTTCTCCAACTTTTGTTTGGAGCTCTGATGGCCATTGTAGAAAAGGAGTTCCAAAATTGCTTTGAAGGGTGGACCAGGTGCTGGTATTGGTGGACAACTTCCCAAGGGGAGTACTTTGAAGGTGTCCTTAGTGATGCTCAGCAATGAGCTCTGTAGCATTTCTTTTAGGACGAGTTCACAAATATTAATTGTCAGACTGTAAATGACATAAAATCCCCAGGAAAGCATACGATCATAAAACTTTGGAACACTATGGTTAAGGAAAAGGCTCATAGGAAAAAAAAATTATACAAAGAGTAGTGAAACTGGAAGACAGAAGAAAACAATGCCTTTAAAATTATGAGGGGCATAATACTTGGAACACACCATGCACACAAACCATCCGGAAAATTTGAAGACAGAACAATCACAATTTTGGATATTTGTAAGACTCTATTTTTCATCCAAGCACCGACTTATGGTGTCCTTTGCCAAAATGAGGGAATACATTAAACAGAAGAGGCACAAGTATGCTGTGACAGTACCCAGACCTCTGGGGCTTAAGAAACAAAGGTTCATTTCCGGCTCAAGTCCTGTGTCCACTGCCCATGCTCTGCTCTATGTCGTCACTGACCTCACACTGGAGCCAGAATGCCCACACAGCCACTGTCTGGAACACTGCTGGCAGTCAGGATGGAGGGAAAGGGAATACGTTCAAGCATGGCACTGGACACTGGCTCTTGCGGCCTTTGCCCGAAAATAACACATGGAACTTTTGGTCACCTTCACTGGCCAGATAAGGTCACATGACTAATCCCCAGCTCACTAGAAAAGAGCAATGCACACATACTAGTGGTCAGAAGGAGAGAAAGAATCAAATTCACATGACCAACCCTACACATCACTACAAGGGAAGAAATCAACAAAGAGGAAGATAAGTGTCCAAGAGACAGTGGACTGACATGAGAGAGGCAATGTGGCTACTATGCATTAAGGCAAGAAGAGTTTAATTCTAGAAGCTTAGTAACAGCTTCCAAGAGAAGTTGGATGGAAAACAAAGGAACACTTACATACAATTAAAAAAAAAAAATTATATACCCTAGTGCCTCTTTTATAGATTAATGATTTACTTGTCAAACATGAATATTTTCTTTTCTGCCACACACGTTACTAGGTTATGCACTGACGTGATATGGCTTGGAGCATAAGAGCAGTTTTGCAGGCCTTGATCTAAGTAATGGCTAAAGAAGATTCCACCCAAGGCTAACAGGAGTATAATTCAGTTTTTGAATTTTTCAAAATTTTTCATCAAATAGAAATATCACTTTCCGTAATTTTACAAACTCAATGTCTACTACAACATTAACAACCATTAACAATGTGTAAAGTCAATAAAGTGTTACCAATTTGTCTTTTTTAAAGAAAGAGGGTTTAAAATTTCTGTGTTTTAAGTTGCTGTATGAGATATTGAGACCCAGGCTGGGAAAAGACTAGAACTCAGGATATACACTACATGTTCATTCCTACAGAGTTTGAGAGAAAAACAACAAACAAAACAATAAAACTCAAGTCCCTTAATTTAAAACAGTTTAAATAATGTAAGAATGTCATAGCAAAAGCCTAAAAGCAAAGGGGGTTTGTGATAATAATTGGTGGCCTGCTTTACAGGAGCTGCTTCAGGAGAACAGTTGGGGAAGTAAGGATTTAAGTGATACAAACAGCACTGAAACAAAATATTTTAAACAGTTTTCATCAGCTATTTTCTGGGATTTAGCATAAGACACTTATTGTGGGCTCTCACTGTTTTGGGCATTGAAGAAAACACAAGTTTATTTCTTTTATCCACTCTTAAAAAATATTAAATAAGGGAAAGAAAAGAGACATGAAACATCCTTCATAAGGCAAAGCGCATTCCCCCCTTTGTGATTTCTCCATGACAGTTGTAAAGCAGAAGAGATCATCAATTTTTTGAGCATGTTTAATTGAAAAGTCCCATCATTTATATCCTAGGTAAAGAAACAGTTCACAGTGTTGGGTAGTAAACAAAAATATGTAAGTGTTAAAAAAAAAAAAAAAAGTGGAACAAGAAGGAAAAAGTATCCTAGAAGAAAAGTATAAAGTAAAGCACTTTCTCCTTCTGTCACCCCGAGCTCTGGGTGAGTTCGCAGACCTCAATTATGTGGAAAAGAGCAAGACTGCACCAAGAGCCTGACTGGCGGAGGAACACCTCTTAAAGCACGTAAATGAAACAGTAACTTAAACATAAATCTTAGATCTTTACTTTCTTATCACTTAATATTATTTTTATCAAAGAACATTGCTTCTGAAATAGAATTATTTATATTTTGTAGGGACCTATTTACTCATATGTCTTCTCACTAGATGATAAACTCCTTAATAGGAGAAAGAGTTCTTCCCCCAAATCTGCAGTTGGCAAGGAGAAAAACAAAAACAAAAATCTTATTTTATTTAATTATGTGCACCTCCAAAATAGCAAGTGGGGTGTCTGGCATACTCTATATATTCAGTGTTATTTTTGTTGTTGGACTGTATTTAATCCTCCCAATCTACGGTGTCACTTAAATATGTGGTTCATAAACCTGGCTGCACAAAAAAATCAACAGGAGAGCTGTTAAAATACGAATTATATCAGAATAATCTTTAAGGAGAGGGCCCAGGCATCAGGACTATTTCAAAGCTCCCAAGTGATCTCAGTGGGAAGCCAGTGCTGCAGAGCCACAGCCTCGGCTTACCTTTCTCTCTCCACAAGACTGTGCACAGAGAGACCTCATGGTACCTGGCTTGCCAGCCTGGAGTAGTTTAGTTGTGAAGAAGTGATGTGCATTATTTTCCTAATTGTTCAAATACTTCAGCTTCCTACTTATTTGTGAAATAGTATATTACTGCATCATAATTAGAACATAATTAATGTATCTAAAACCCTAAATTAAGGCCATCTCTATGGTAGAGGTCTTTTTTAGCTTTCATTCCACATAAATGGTATTTTGTAAAAGTTTTAATTAAAATGTGTAAAAATGTGTGTAGTTTAAGCAATGATTTTATTCTTTTACATAGATGTTCATTTGGTTTGTAATTGCAAAAAGTATTTCTGAAATGCACATTACTTGCGTTAACTGATTCCAGGTGTTTGAAAGGAAGAGTTAGATAAAATATTAAAAGGGGAGATGTACAAAACTTTGTGACCAAAAAAGTAGACAGCACAGAGAAGGAAAAGAGTATCTGTTTGCTGTGGGTGCTGAGGGAATGTACCTTGAGAGTGAAAAAATGAGATACAGGCGTCGATGGACGAGAACTTCAATTTCTCCCTGTGCTAGCCTTCCAACAATTCCTCCTGACATACACATTTAGAGAAAATGCTTAAAATAAGGAACATGGATACATGAGAGGATGAAAATTATTGACTGTCATTTCAATAAGGACAAACTCTTGACAATGATGGGATAAAAGCACAGTTTAAAGTCTTATCTTATGACTTATTCTAGAAATAATTTTGCCATTTGAGCAAACACACCTACACACACATACATTCATTCTGCTACTGAAAAAATTGAACAACCATATGAAAAGGTGTATATTAACTGTAGGCAGTAAATTTTTATCTTCATGGGGAAACATTTTTAACTTTGGGTTCAAATGCCTGCAGAGAGCTGCCAAGTCTTTATATAGTTTTGTCACAATTCTTAAAACTCTTCTACATGTACGTATAAAACTTTCTCAAGATGAAGGACTTTTTCAGGGAACTGGATCTTGAGTTAAAGACCCTTTGAAACTAAACACTTTGAAGACAAATAACTTCCAGAAGGATGATGATGAAATCCCTATGTTCTCTTCATAATCACTTCATGGTAGTCAGATGACCTAGTAGAGAAACCTCAGACACAGAACATAATTTTTCTTCCCCATCAGTTTCCCTTCATCTATGTCAGGTCCACGTACACTTCTCATCCCCTCTTCTTTGTGCACAATAAAACAAGCCCATGCGATGGCCTTAGAGATTCAATCCACCTTAAAATTTTTACAAATATAAAAAATATTACAAGGGAAAAATGGGAGTATAAATCAAGATCTTAAGTCTTCTAAAACAACAGAAATGATTTTATATTTCCTGCATCCTTAATGTCTACTTGTCATTAACTGCCACTAAAAAAGTTTCTTAACATTTTCATTTTAAGTGGCATGCTTATAAATTCTGTGCAATAAGTTGGAGATGTTAATAAGCATAGGACTGAAATGAAAAATTACTATGTAGAATGGAAAAAAGAAGTAATTTTTTCAATGTATGCAAAACATAAACTAGTGAAAATACATATGAAAAGTATTTAAAATTCCTTTCTTTACAAGAGATATTTTTAAAGAAAGCATTTTCTATATGCTATTTTGAATGCATACAATATATACACTCATATACAAGTTTTTTTTAAAATGTTAGTGTCTATCACATTCAAATACATAGTTTAAGATTTAGAAGTTACATTAAATATTTCTTATTTATTCATGAATAATCATGTAGCAATTGGTGTGTAAACCAGCCTAAAAGTTTTAGTTTTATAGAGAAAATTAGACATTATTCCTAAGTGCAGGAATCTTTGTCACATAAATAGCTAATCCTTGTTTGAAGACCTACTATATTCTGGGATTCTGAAACAGCTTATTCTAGTCTTGGATTAAATTAACATTAAAAAAAGAACAGCACAGATATTCATATTTAAGCACCGAGCTGTGCTGATCAATATGGCATCTACTAGCCACATACAGCCATGAGCACTTTAAATCTGGTTACATGTGAACTGAGTTGCATTCTAATTACCTGATTTTGAACACTTAGTACAAAAACAAAGAAAGCAGCCCTGTATGGTGGCTCACACCTATAATCCTAGCACTCTGGGAGGCCGATGTAGGTGAATAGTTTGAGCTCACCAGTTTGAGACCAGCTTGAGCAAAAACGAGACCTCGTCTTTACTAAAAATAGAAAAAAAAACCTGAGGCGAGAGGATTACATAAGCCTGATTTGGAGGTTGCTGTAAGCTATGACACCACAGCACTCCTTCCAGAGCACAAGCTGGAAATTCTGTTCTCAAAAAACAAACAAACAAACAAAAAAAAACAAAAACAAAGAGAGCACAACATCCCCATGATCTTGGGCTCAAGCTATTCTTTTTTTCTGAGACAGTTTCACTTTGTCGCCCTTGGTAAAGTGCTGTGGCACTGCAGCTCACAAACTCTCAGATTCAAGGAATTCTCTTGCCTCAGCCTCTCCAAGTAGCTGGGACTACAAGGCACCTGCCACAACGCCCAGCTATTTTTAGAGATGAGGTCTCGCTCTGGCTCAGGCTAGTCTCAAACCTGTGAGCTCAAGAAATCCACCCGTCTCAACCTCCCAAAGTGCCAGAATTACAGGCATGACCCATGATTATTTTTTATATTGATTACATGTTGAAATGATACTTGAAGTTAGAATATACGATTAAAATTAATTTCATCTGTTTCTTTTTTACCTTATTAAATGTGATGTTAGAAAACTTAAAATTGTATGTGGTTCACATTATATTTCTAATGGACAGTTCTGGATTAGACTATTGGTCAAAAATTAATTTTGCATTTATATGTATAAAGAGTTTGAAAGGATACACATTAAATGCTCAATAGTCATTACTCCTAGAGGGTGATAGTATTAGGTAAGTGAGAAATCTCATCTAAATTATTAAGTTATACATTTTTATTCTAAAAAACAAGTTTACAATATTTTAAGGTTAAAGATTTTCTTTTAATAACCTTACAATATTCTAATTTTTTAAAATGTATAGGAACAACTTTTGCATTAAACTATTTTTGGGTATCTATATTCAGTTGACTGGCACTAGGGTGCCAAGACAACTTCAATGGGAATAAAACAATCTCTTCAGGAAATGGTACTGGGGAAACCAGATTTCCAAATGCAAAAGAATGAAGCTGAATCTCTACCTCCTATCACATAAAATAATTAAGTAAAAATGAGTCAAAGACCCAAATTTAAGAGCTATAGTTATAAAACTATTCGAAGGTAACATAGGAGTAAATCTGCATTAGCTTTGTTTGGGATATGATTTCATAAGTTTGATACCAAAAGTCTAAGCAACAATAATAAATATGTTTTTAAACATTTATGTTTAAATGTAAAATATGTTTTAAATATTTTAAAACATTACTAAAATTAAAAGCTGTTGTATATTTAAATACCATCATAAGTCTAATACCAAACGTCTAGGCAACAATAATTTAAAAAATGTTTTTAAACATTTATGTTTAAATGTAAAAATATGTTTCAAACATTTTAAAACATTATTAAAATTAAAAACTGTTATATTTAAATACTATCAAGAGAATGAAAAGACAATTCACAAATTGTCTTTTGTAAATATTTTCACTAATAATTTTTCACAGAAGTGAATATTTGCAAAAATATTTGCATGTTATATAGTATGTTAAGAGTTTAACATCCAGAAGAAAGAATTCTTATAATTAGACAACAAAAACAAAAAAACCCAACCAAATTAAAAAACAGATACAGGACTTCAATAAGCATTGCTCCAAAGAAGATATACAAATGGCCAACATGTGCATAAAAGATGCCCAACATAGTTAGTAATTAGGGAAATGCAAATACAATCACAAAGAAATACCACTTCACACTGAGTAGTTAACTTCATACTGGCTGTGATTAAGAAAACAAAACAAATCAAAATGAAAAAACCCCCCACAAAATATAACAAGTGTTGGAGAGGATGCAGAGAAATTGGAATCCTGTGTATTCCTCATGGGAATACAAAACGGGTGAAGGCACTGTGAGAAAGTTTGGCAGTTCCTCAAATAGTTAACCACATGACCCAGCAATTCCACTTCTAAGTAAATGTTCAAAAGAAATGAAACAGGCCTCTAAACAGATACTTGTACACCAGCGTTCATACTGGCATCACTCACTATAATCTCCAAAAGGTGGAAACCACCTCAATGTTCACCAACAGGTGATGGGATACATGAAATGTGGTAATGTATACACAGTGAAATAGGATTCCAATGTCAAAAAAGAGTGACACAGATGAACCTTGAAGAAATTAAATTAAGAGAAATAAGCCTGGCAAAGATAATGTATGATTCCACTGACCTGAACTAGGAATAGGCAAATTCATAGAGAAAAGGTGAATTAGAGGCACCAGGGCCTGGGAGAGAAATAGGGAGTTAATGCTTAATAAACAGTTTGTTTTTAGGTTACTGAAATTTTTTGAAAATAACAACAAACCCTTGAGCAACATGACTTTGAACTATGCAAGTCACATTGTAAGAGGATTTTTTTCTGCCTCGGCCACCTCTGAGAGAAAGAAAGACCGATCTCTCCTTTGTCTTCCTTAGAAGTAAAGATGATGAGGAAGGAGACCTTTTTTTATGACCTGTTTCCATTTAATACAGAGTATTTTTTCTTCTTTTTTGATTTTCATAATAGCATTGTCTTTTCTCTAGCTTACTTTATTGTAAGACTACAGGATATGACACATTGAATATACAAAATATATGTTAAGCAACTGCTTATGTTAACAGCGAGGCTCTGGTCAACAGCAGAATATTAATAGTTAAGAACTGGGGGAATCAAAAGTTGTTCATGTTTATTTAATTCTATAACAACTTCATTTATTACATACATAAGAAAAATGATATCTATAATTTGCTTCAAAAATAATCCAGGATAGGGATGAATGTGGAGTCAGGAGAAGTTATAGATAAAATAATATTAACCTATCTGTTCATTATTGTTGAAGTTGGCACTGAATACAGTTTATTCTAATTTTTCTACACTTACATACAGAATTTTTTCTATACACATACACAAAATCATATAAATTTTCTCAAAAAAACCCAGAATAAATATAAAATGTCTTAGAATAGTTGCCTGAGGGAGTGGAAAATGTTGGGCCTGGGACTGGCCAGGTCTCCAGCCCTGGCTTATCCGTTGTCCAGACACAGATGGCTGTGCTATCTTTTGGGAACAATTACCCTTAGGTGCCTGAGGGCTATTCGCTTTAGCAGAAGGGAGAGGGAGACAGTCTTTGAGGGAGAGAACCAGTAATAGGAAAGTAAATCTTAGCAGTCTTCTTAGAGAGTCCCCAGGCAGGGGCCATCAGAGCAGGAGAAGCAAAAGAGTCTGAGTGAGCGAGTCCTGAAAGAATAGCATGCCTGGGCTTGGCATCTGTAGCTCAGCGGCTAGGGTGCCAGCCATATACACCAGAGCTGGCGGATTCGAATCCGGCCTGGGCCTGCCAAACAGTGATGACAACTACAGCCAAAAAAAAAAAGAGAGAGAAAGAGAATAGCACGCACACTCTTCCGAATGACTTTTGCAGCTTCTTATAGACGTAATCCTGTGGCTATTTGCACCACAGATATAGAGACTGCCAATCACTGATGTTCTCGTCTTGCGAGCTCTCGTGTTAAGGAGAGGTGAATCCCTTCCTCATGCCCTTATCACCAAGGTGTTGTATTACCAAGATGTTACCTGTGTTTCTTATTATTACAGAGTAGTCCGAGCTTAACTCTTGTTTCTCCTTCTCATAAGCTATAAGGTCTGCTACAGGAAAGGACATTTGAAGAGAGATACAAGAGGAAAAACAACAGTAAAAGAGGTCTATGTGGACCAATGATTAAAAAAAGTTATACATGGGTGGTACCTGGGCTCAGTGGGTAGGGCATTGGCCCCATATACCGAGGGTGGTGGGTTCGAACCCAGCCCCAGCTAAACTGCAACAAAAAAATAGCCAGGTGTTATGGCAGGCACCTGTAGCTGCAGCTACTCAGGAGGCTGAGGCAAGAGAATCGCCTAAGCCCAGGAGTTGGGGGTTGCTGTGAGCTGTGTGATGCCCCGGCACTCTACTGAGGGCAATAATGTGAGACCCTGTGTCTATGAAAGAAAAGAAAAGAAAAAAGAGAAGGGAAGGGAAGGGAAGGGAAGGGAAGGGAAGGGAAGGGAAGGGAAGGGAAGGGAAAAGAAAAGTTAAGTTATACATGTATTTTCAACTGTATAGAGGGGTCGGCTCCCTGACCTTCATATTGTGCAAGGATCAACTGCAGTGCCAATAGGCTGTGTTACATTGTGGATTTAATTAACGCCACTGAAGTGTACATTTAAAAGGGTAGAAATGGCAAATTTTATGCTTTTTTAAAATTATAATAAACATAAATCAAATCAGTTAAATAAGACAATATATTCCTTTTTATTCATGAATTAACTTAATAATCCATTAATGCTGGACACCTACATTCGGTGTGGATGATAGAGTGATGAGTGGAATGGCATCTCTGGCAATAGAAAAATAAAATCATCCTTATTACAGTACAAACGTTAGCTCAACTGAAATTAATGACATCCATAAAGTGACCCTGGAAGACTTTACACTAAGCTTTGTGTCATCTTGAGTATGCCTTCCTTTGGTATTATCCTAAATAAACAATCTATAACTTAAAATCCTCTTCATGAATGTGAATTAAATATATTGATGAGAATATACAATATCCATTTTCTCTGGTGACTGAAAAGAAGCTTCAAAAAGAGAGGAAATGCTGGAAATTAGGTTTATTCTAAAAGAAACTACAATGTGATGGATAAAAAAATATCGAGCCTTTGTCATATATGAGAGCAACCAACTGAGGCATTATATCATCTGTCTTCAAATTTTACTGCAAGGCTAGAGTAACCAAAACAGTACGGCACTAGTAGAAAAACAGACACATAGGTCAGAGGAAATAACGGAGAACATAAAAGTAAAGCCACATATTTGTAGCCAACTGATATTTGAGAAAGTTGACAATAACATACACTGGAAAAAGGATATTCTCTTCAATAAACAGTGTGGGGAATACTGAATTGCCCTATGCAGAAGAATGAAACTGGACCTCTATCTGTCACTGTGTACCACTATTAACTCAAGATAGATTAAAAACTTAAATGTAAGACCTGAGACAATAAAAATTCTAGAAGACAACCTAAGAAGAAGTCTTCTGCACATGAGCATGAGCACAGGCAAAGAATTTCTGACTAAGATCCCAAAAATAAGTATAATAAAAAACAGACAAATGGGTTTTAATTAAAATGAAAAGCTTCTGTACAGGAAAAGAAAATAATCAAAAGTGTAATAAATAGGGACGGCACCTGTGGCTCAATGGAGTAGGTCAAACCCACCCCTTCCCTCCGCCCCAAAAAAAAACTGCAAAAAAAAAAAATGTAATACATAACCTAAAGACTGGGAGAAAATATTCACAAACTATGTGTCTGACGAGTAATATCCAGAATCTACAAAGAATTCAAACCATTCTATAACAAAACAAAACAAAACAAAATAAGACTACCTTAATTGTGGACAAATGACATGAACAGACATTTTTCAAAACAAGTACACATGTGGCCAACAAAGACATGAAGAAAACATCTGTAATCATCAGGAAAATACAAATTAAAGCCACAAGAGATGGCTTTTTACTTTTTACTCCAATCACTACTAGAATGGCCATTATTAAAAAAACCAAAAGACAACAGATATTGGCACAGATGCAGTGAAAGGAAACACCTTATACATTATTGGTGGGAATTAAAATTAGTGCAACCTCTGTGGAGACCAGTATGGAGATTTCACAGAGAACTAAAAGCAGATCTACCAATTGATCCTGCAATCCCACTACTGGGAAAATAAATCATTATTAAAAAATATCTATACTTATGTGTTTATCACAGCACAATTCACAATTGCAAAGACATGGAATCAATCTAAGAGATCAACTGTTGAGAAGCTTAAGAAAACGTAGTGTTTACATAGACCAGGGAGTACTACTCAGCAGTAGCAAAGAATAAAACAGAGGTTTATGTAGCAAGTTGGCAGAAGTGGATGCCATCACCGTAAGTGGAGCTAAACTATGCCTACACAAGAGCACACAGAGGGGATGATGGACACTCGGGGCTCACAGTGGGGAGGGTGGAAGGGAGTAAGGGCTGAAAACTTCATTACCTTTAGGGCACAATGTATACTACTCAAGGGATGGGTAATACCAAAAGCCCAGATGCCACTACCACACAATAAATACAAGTAATGGAATTCAATTTGTACCTCCTAAACCTATTAAAATGAAAAAATCCTCCTGCTACAAACTGTTCCGTAGTCATTCTCCCCACCAAGATAAATAAAATAGAAGTTTTCCAAATATTTCCTATTGATATATTTTTTCTTTATCCTTCAAAATGTCTATATTTTCAGTAAATAATTTCTTGCCACATTTTACCATATTTTAAAATTTTTATTACAATCCAAGTTGACTATAATATTTATGTCTGATGATTTTTAATCTCCTGTATAACTTTTATTTACACTTTAGGTCATATTACAAACTCTGTGGCAAGAAAACCGATACACTATAGCCACTCCAAAGAAATGCAGAAGTCTAATTTGCCCCTTTAACTAGGAGATGACATTATAGCACAAATTAAGAGTGGGAGCTAGGCACTGTCTAGATAGAAAGGTAAGTATTTCTTAGATACTGAAGAATAAACAGTGGCTTTTCTTTTAAAAACAGAGGTAGAATCTGTAAAGGTAATGACTATAGACTACTTAATACTGTTTAAAAGTTAGACATTTCTTATCAGCTCTAATTCTATGCTATTAACACACTATAATATTTTATATTAAAAATACTCTTGAGGATGGTATTGCCTTATGCAGTGACTGGAAATGGGTAATACCCTAGGATAAATAAATAAATATCTTAACTGGTTTCTTAATTTTGGGTGGGCTGTCATGAGGCTGGTCACCAGCATAAACATGTAACTGGTTCATTCCTCTTGGATCTTTGCTCAGACTGTCCCTTCAGCCTGAGTCTACTTCCCTGATTATGCTGAAGAGGTCATTTTTGGTCCATCTGAATAAACTCATCCATAAAAATCCTGTTGCTGATAAAAAGGATCAAATTTCTGAACTGTAGGAGTTCAGGGACAGAAAAAAGGACACAAAACTATTTTCTTACATCATAGTTAAATAAACATAAAGTATGTTGAAATATACATGGGAAAAAATGAAGAAAATATGAAAAACTAGTACTTGTGTCTGATTAATATTCAATTTAAAATACCATGTCCTTCTGTTTTAATTGTTCTCCATGGATTGCAATTCACAACTTGCAAACATTTACAACTTAATGTTTCAAAGATAACATTAGAATCCTTGAGAAATAGAAGAATGTTTCAAGAATTCTTTAGTAACTACCATAATTATTATTTAATGATTAAAAGTTGTAGTCAATAAATAATTAACTATTGAGTTAAATGTGACATAGGTTACAATTTTGATAATCAGGATTTCATATTTCCAAATATAATGGAAAAAAATCTAGTTCCTTCTTATATTTAATCTAGTTTTAATATTTAATTTTAATTATTTTTTAATATTTAATTTTTTAAATTTATACCATTTAATTTTAATATTTAATAAAAATCTAGTCCCTTCTATATTTAATCTAGTTTTCTTATATTTATAATCTTATTAACACACCAATAATACTTTTGATACTGAGTAGTCCTGAATGATTATGGTTTAATATGTTTCTACATTATCTTCTTTATGTCTTTGTATCTCAATCTTAGGTTTTTTTTTATTATTAAATCATAGTTGTGTACATTAATGCAATCACGGGGTACAATGTGCTGGTTCTGTATACAATTTGAAATATTTTCATCAAACAGGTTAACATAGCCTTCATGGCATTTTCTTAGTTGTTGTGTTAAGACATTTATATTCTACATTTAGTAAATTTCACATGTACCCTTGTAAGATGCACCATAGGTGTGGTCCCACCAATCACCCTCCCTCCACTCCTCCTCCCACTCCCCCCCTTTCCCATAGTCTTGGGCTATACTTGGGTCATAGCTTTCATATGAAAGCTATAAATTGGTTTCATAATAGGGCTGAGTACATTGGATAATTTTTCTTTCATTCTTGAGATACTTTGCTAAGAAGAATATATTCCAGCTCCATCCATGTAAACATGAAAGAAGTAAAGTCTCCATATTTTTTTAAGGCTGCACAATATTCCATGTACATATACAACAATTTATAAATGCATTCTTGGGTTGATGGGCACTTGGGCTTCCCATGACTTAGTAATTATGAATTGGGCTGCAATAAACATTCTGGTACAAATATCTTTGTTATAATGTGATTTTTGGTCTTCTGGATATATACCTAGTACAGGAATTGTAGGATCGAATGGTAGGTCTATTTTTAGATCCCTAAATCTTTCCAAAAAGAACATATTAGTTGACATTCCCACCAGCAGTGTAGAAGTGTTCCCTTTTCTCCACATCCACCCCAACATCTCTGGTTTTGAGTTTTTGTGATGTGGGCTAACCTTGCTGGAGTTAGATAATATCTCAAAGTAATTTTGATCTGCATTTCTCTGATGATGAAGGATGATGAGCATTTTTTCATATGTCTGTAGGCCGTGTGCCTGTCTTCTTCAGAGAAGTTTCTCTTCAAGTCCCTTGCCCAGCCTGAGATAGGATCACTTGTTCTTTTTTTGCTAATACATTTGAGTTCTCTGTAGATTCTGGTTATTAAATCTTTGTCAGAGTCATAACCTGCAAATATCTTCTCCCATTCTGAGGGCTGTCTGCTTGCTTGACTTACTGTGTTCTTGGCTGTACAGAAGCTTTATAATTTGATCAGGTCCCAGTAGTGTATTTTTGATGCTGCTTCAATTGCCCTGGGGGTCTTCCTCATAAAATTTTCACCCAGCCCGATTTCTTCAAGAGTTTTTACTAAACTTTCTTCTAGTATTTTTATAGTTTCATGTCCTGAGTTTAAATCTTTAATCCAGTGAGAGTCTATCTTAGTTAACGGTGAAAGGTGTGGGTCCAGTTTCAGTCTTCTATAGGTCACCAGCCAGTTCACCCACCACTATTAGGGAATCTTTTCCCGACTGAATAGTTTTAATTGGCTTGTCAAAGATCAAATAACAGTAAGTAGCTGGATTCATCTCTTGGTTCTCTATTCTGTTCCATACATCTACCTCTGTTTTTCTGCCAGAACCATGCTGTTTTGATCACTATTAATTTATAGTATAGACTGAGGTCTGGTAGTGTGATTCCTCCTGCTTTGTTTTTCTTTCTGAGTAATGTCTTGGTTATTTGGGGCTTTTTCTGATTCCATATAAAAAGAAGTATTATTTTTTTGAAATCTTTAAAGTATGACAGTGGAACTTTAATAGGGATTTCATTGAAATTATATATTGCTTTGGGCAGTATGGACATTTTAACCATGTTGATTCTTACCAGCATGAGCATGGTATATTTTTCCATTGGTTAACATCTTCAGCTATTTCTTTTCTCAGAGTTTCATCATTCTCTTTATAGAGATCTTTTACATCCTTTCTTACGTAAACTTCCTAGTATTTCTTATTCTTTGGCACTACTGTGAATGGAATAGAGTCTTTGACTGTTTTTTCAGCTTGACTATAGTGGTATATATAAAGGCTACAGATTTATGAGTGTTGATTTTGTAACCTGAGACGCTGCTATATTCCTTGATCACTTCTAAGAGTTTTGTAGTAGAATCCCTGGTGTTTTCCAGATATACAATCATATTGTCTTTGAAGAATTAAAGTTTGATCTCTTCTGACCCTATTTGGATACCCTTGATCGCCTTTTCTTGCCTGACTGCAATGGCTAAGACTTCCATTACAATGTTAAAAAGCAGTAGAGACAATGGGTAACCTTGCCTGGTTCCTGGTCTGAGTGGAAATGGTTACAATTTAACAACATTCAGTATGATATTGGCTGTGGGTTTGCTGTAGATGGCCTCTATCAGTTTAAGAAATGTCCCTTCTATATCCATTTTCTTAAGTGTTAGGAACATGAAAGGATGCTGGAAACTATGAAAAGCATTTTCTCCATCAATTGAAAGTATCATTTCAATTGATTGTCTTTGTTTTTTAATTTGTTCATGTGCTGAATTATATTTATAGATTTATGTATATTGAACCAGCCTTGAGACCCTGGCATAAAAACCACTTGGTCATAGTATATAATTTGTTTGATGTGTTGCTGGATCCTGTTTGTTAGGATCTTATTAAATATTTTTGCATCAATGTTTATTAGTGATACTGTTCTATAATTTTCTTTTCTTGTTG
>CAUYPK010017174.1:0-60600 GCA_963574355.1 Loris lydekkerianus
TGCTACATGCTTTGGGAAATACCAAAACTGAGGAGCTATGTTGGGCCCTGCCATGTGCCTGAGACCTAGTGCAACTTCCCGAGCCTGACTAGAAGTAGATCCATCGAGCTACTTCCGCATAGCAATGACTCAGCAAGGCCCAGCCTGAAACTGCCTCTACCTAGATACAGCCAACGTGGTACCATGCCACTGGCCCGACCCTGTTACCACCCATCACACCACCTCATCCCCCACCTCCTTTCCCCGCCCCTACCCCACGTTCTGTATAAGCAGCTGCTTGACGCAATAAAGTTGAGTTCCTGCTTCAACAGACTCCCAGCTCCGTGTGTTCCTGTTCGGGCCATGACGCTCACCATCCCGCTCAGCCCCAGGAACAGAGTCAGGCTGGCCCTGCTCTCCCCTCTTCTGGACCTGCTGGATAGCCCGGCAGAGCTAGGGTTTCAACTTTGAGAAATTGAGACAATTTAGGCCAACTGATAGCCACAAGTAACAGTTAAGTTACAGGCAAAACAGCAATAGGAAAAGGCACAGAAGACTTGAGGTGAAGGAATCACCGCATGTGATTAAGGGTAGGCTACTGAGGTTCACCGAAAGCCTCTGCAGATTCTGGAAGGACATGAGTAAATTACACAAAAGCCCAAGGCTGTATCTGGTAACTGATAACAGCTACTGGCGAGTTAACACTGCGTGAAAAACGTTCTCCACAACCTGAGATAACTTAGGATAAAATATACAAAACCACATGTTATAGTTTAAAGGCCTGATAAAAATTGTCCTGAGCAGCAATAGAGATTATTTGGGATTTGGGGGAAATCATCTTAGAGAATGAGAGACATAAGATGACCAACTATTCACTAATTTACTCATTTACTATGCACCTAAGATGTATCAGGTATTATATACTAAGTGTTAAAAATATAAATAAAATATCCAAGAGAGTACTAATATCCAGAATCCATAGAAATGCAAATAAATTAGGAAGAAAAAATAACCCCACTACAAAGAGGGTAAGCAATATTAGACATGTAAAAGAAAGTATACAAATGGCCAAAAAATATGTGACAAAATGCTTAACATCATTAATCCTCATGAAAGTGAAGATTAAACCACAATAAGATACTACATGACCCCAGTCAGAACGGAGCCTATTATAAAGTCAAAGCAGGAGATGTTGGCATGAATGTAGTGGGAATGGAAATCGGTACAGCCTCCAGGGAAATCAGTATGGAGACTTCTCAAAGAGCTAAAGTAGAACACCTACCATTTGACCTTGCAATTCCAATACTGGGGGTATCCACCAAAAAAAAAGCAGTTATTGTATCAAAAAGACACCTGCACCTGAATGTTTATCACAGCACAATTCACAACTGTAAAGATATGGAATCACTCTAAGTGCCCATCAACTGAAGGGGGGATAAAAAAAAATGTAACACATACACACACACACCATGGAATACTACTCAGCCATAACAATGAATGAAACGATGTCTTTTGCAGCAACTTGCATGGGACTGGAGGCCATTATCCTAAGTGAAGTATCTCAGGAATGGAAAACCACATACCACATGTTCTCACTGAGAAGTGGAAGCCGAGGGAGGTGTGTGCGTGGTCATACAGATCGGAGACTCACAAGAGGGCAGTGTGGGAGGAGAGTGAGGAACAAAAAACTGCCTATTGAGTACAATGTACATTATTTGGGCACTCACAGAAAACATGGCCAACTCTGGCCTCTAATTCTAAATCTTAATGGGAATATTGAGGTGAGCGTTCTTCTGATGCTCAGATCTGACGAATACGGCCAGGCAGGACTTCCTAAAATCTCTCAGCTCTGCTTTATGAATGACAACCCAATGTGGGTATTCCTACCTCAGTGGCCTCAGATCTCAGAGACATATATACATGTGAAGTAATAAGATATGAAGCAACACAGGGCAGCAGGACCCCGTATAAACCAGAAGACATCCTCCCTTACAAGCATTCAAGTTTCATAAAACATTGTGCTCCCTAAATAAAATACCTTGGAAGGTATGATTGCTTTTAAGTTGTCTGTCTTCAAATTCTAGTCTAAATGCCACCACGAAAATCCCATGATTGACTTATTCAACAATATCCCAGGTGTTGGGTAGTGCCTGAGAACTGACACCTTTATCGTTATTCCTCAAAGGAACTCTAATTATTTCTCTGGGCATGTGAGAAGATTAGACTTCCTCACCCTCTTCCAGTTCAGTAGGGGCAGCTAGTTCTGGTCAATGCTGAGCCCAAGAAATGCATCACCACTAAGCAGAAGCATTTCACGGCTGTACAAGACTCAGCAGCATTTGGTTTTATTCCCAGTGAAGATACAGGAAGCCTCATGTTGAGAGGTCTCAGTCTGAAGACAGAGGCAACCTTGGTCACAGAAGCATGTGGTGAGGGTGGTGTGGGAGAGGTCAAGGTGGTCCCAGCACACTGCATGCCTCAGACTATTCACACTTGGAGCTTACTGGTTACCATGGTTCAGATTAGCCTTCCCTCATCAAAATGCACCCTTACACATAATTCTCAGATTGCCTAAGGTTGTTGACAGAGATACAGTTTCAATACAGGTTGAAGTATTTGGACTTCCTAGGCCTCTTCTGTCCTATTGACCCAGATTTACCTTCTCCTTGGAGGCAGGTCCACCCTGAAGGCATCACAGTGATGCTGGCCTTGGAGGGGTTAAGCCATTGCTTCCCACCGGTCAGCACACAATTCTTTAGTTAGACCAGTACTGCTCTTTGGATCTCCTGAAAGACACAAGTGCATATGCATTACTGCTACTCAAAGCCAGTGGGAGTTGGTTTGCACTGGACCATGCTGGAGGAACGAACAAAGCCTAAAATCCCGATAGCTTAATACAAGCAAATGTCTGTTTTCCTACCAAAAGGCAACCTGGACATTCAGGCAGACTTAATTTTTTGTGGTCCCAGGACCTCACTGTGATGGGGATGGGCATGTTGAGGGTCCTGAAGGTCTTCACTTCTTCTCAGCCCACAAGTGAGACTCCAGCCCATCGTCCACAGATTCAAGTGAGTCACATGTCCTGGTCTGACTGCCAGGGATGATTGGGGAACACATGGAGATTCAGTAAGCATTAAATGACCACAATGCAGTCTGCCTACTGTCAGGCATCATTCTCTAAGAATTGAGAAAATCCTTAAAACTTTTGCCAAGCTACAAGGGCCACATTCTACTGATTACTGTAAAAACGTAGCATAAGAAAAAGTGAAAAGACCTTTGAATCAGCTAAACTCCTTGAGTGGTAGCACCATTTCTACTGTGAGCTAGCAGCAATCTTTGAACTGGCACAGCCTCTTTAAACCTCAGAGTTTCCATATGTGGAATGTATAGAGTAGAAGAAACTTTCCCTCTGTTCTGAGCATCTACTTGGACTCCATGGCCTTTGCATTTGAGCCACTTGGAAGAACTAGTCAACAGAGAGCCACGGAAGACAATATTCATTAATCTCGTTCATTAAGTGCTTAGAAGTTGCCCTGCCAGTGTTGGATATAATAGCAAACAAGACTGAAAATAGCTCTACTTTGGGGGAGAATACCAGGAAAAAACCTTTTTTAAAATTAATATATTAAACTTTTCATCTACTGTCATTTTTGTCATTTATTTTACCATCTTTGTACAGCACTTTTATTTCTATTATAACACTTGTTGCCTAAGTTGTGATCATTTATGGGTCACCTCTCAGGCTCTTATACAGGGTGGAGGTAAAGTTCATGTGCAATTTAAATTTAAAGTCACAAGAAGCTGGGGGAGTGGCCTGGAACAGATTCTCCCTCACAGTCCTAGGAGGAGCCAGTCTTGCCAACACCTGACTTCAGACTTTGAGTCTCTTGTGATGTATTATGTGTGAACTCGACCAAGTTAAGGGATGCCCAGGTAATTGTCAAAACGTTATTTCTGTGTGTATCTCTCAGAGTGTTTCTGGAAGAGATTAGCATTTGAATTAGTAGACTGTGCATAGAAGACCTGTCCTCATCTGCTTCTGTCCTCAGACATCAGAGCTCCTGGTTCTTGGGTCTTTGGACTCCAGGACTGACACCAACACATGTTCTCCATCTTCATCCCCACCCCTACGTTCTCGCCTTTGGCCTTGTATTGAATCACACCACCAGTTTTCCTGGGTATCCTTGCAGACCGCAGATCATAGGATTTCTTAGCCTTCATAATCATGTGAGCCAATTGCCACAGTATTCCATCTATTTATCTATCTATCCATCCATCCATCCTGTTGGTTCTCAGTCTCTGAAGAGCCCTGTTTAATATACCTCCTTAACTGTTAGAACATACACTTCTGTTGTTCAAGTCACCCAGTAGGTGGCGCTATACTCACCAGGCCTGGCCAACTACTTCAGGGTGGACACAAAGTTCCACCCTGTTGTTAAATTTAAACCCCAGACTCCTGTGTGTCCCTAAGGAGAGAGAGGCAGAATGAGAACTGATGTTTAATTTTTTGCTTCTTTATAAATAAGAAATGGAATTTAAGTTACTATTAAAAATTAAAGAAATATAAATTGTCTGTATTTATAGGACATACGATTACAAACTCAAACCCCATTGTTGAATATTTCTTTTTTTAATTTAAGACATGAGTAGGTTTTGGTTTGAAGAGAAGCCTCAGAATGCCTTCTGCTCTTCCAGCCTCTGGTCCATTTACTGTGACAACGATTATCCAGCCACCTTCTCACCAGCACAGGATGGGACCGCAGCAGGTAATCATAAAGACACCTGCCTGGTGAGTCACACTGCCTTAGGCACAAATACTCAGCAGCGATGGGTTATCTCTAGGAAAGGGCTTCACATGACAGTTCTCTGGGGAGTATGGGTTAGTCATGATCTGGGCAGGGGGTCAGGTGGGAAACTGACCATAATGGGCGGAAATGACCCTGAGAGAGCTAGGCAGTGTTGTTGGAGAGAACCAGGACATTTGCTCAGAGGCAGAGCTTAGAGGAGAAGCTTTCAGTCATGATTTATTGAGTGCTTTGTATGTTCAAGGCCTTAGGAGGAAATACCTAGAGAAAGGGCTATATTACTGTTCTGTAGAATCTTCATATCTCTGAATCAGAGAATGCACACCACAAACACGAAGTGTGACAGACGCTGCAGTCAACACAGGCACAGATTAAATAGCACGCGAGTTCAGAGATCAGAGATCTGAGAGATGGCAGCATGTCCAGCAGCCACAGTTGGGCTGAGGCTATGTTCCATGTTCCTAGTACCAGTATATCCCCCAGACTCCGTTGAGTCCCCAATGAGAGAGAGGCAGAATATGAATGGTGGATTGGGAACTCTTCATGCATAAAATTGCATCTGAGGTGCCTTCTGCAAACTGTACTTTCAATGCCACTGTACCCTCTCCCAATCTCTCCAGCAGTGAGACACCCAGAATATGGGAGTGAAGTCACACATGTCACCACATGAGCATCTATAAGTCTCAACAAGGCCTGGGCTTGTTTTATGCCGTAGTCTTCTTTCTTGGGCCCCAGTTGCTCCTCTGCAGTTCCCCAACTTGATTTCTATACTGCTGTGTGTGATAGGAACACCTGCCTCTCAGCAGGGACCATGTTGCCATGGAGTCCACGTGCAATTTCCATTCCATGTGCACTCATGTCATCATTCATTCATAAGCAGTGCTCTCTGTTTACTTCCCTGGTACCCCCACCAGTACATGGGAAGTGTGAATGTATTTTCCATGAAGTGCTGGCCTTTATGCAGAACTGTTTTCTTCTGCTACTGAGAGGTTGGAGTAACAAAGTGCTGTTGTTATGATCCTTCCATTGTGCATTTTTCTTGAATAACGACATTTCTACTATGAATTTGACTAAAATGAGACATCAGAAGACAAGTGCTTGTTCATATTCCTTGAAGAGGGGAAATATTTACAAGAATGACTTCTCAATGCAGACAAGACAGATTTATTTTTTAAAGATATGTGTGTGTAGCAGAGGGAGGTAAACTTCACATTAGTTAACCATCTTCTGGCTTAATTCTTTAGGGAAATGAGACAAATTGCAGCTTAGGACTATGGAGTCATAGTTTTCCATTTATGTTAATTGACTTTTTTAGTCCGTCCCTGGAGCTCTATGACTGACACACATACTGTTAACACTTGCATTTTCCAGATATGAAAATCAAAACACAAAGACATTCAGGTCACCTGGTCAGTAGGCCGTGGAGCTGGAATTCAGACCAGGCAGTGAGGACGGCATGGTATTAAGGAAGATATTCTATTGGATTCCCCTGTAATTCTGGAGAAAGAGAGTCTATACCTTGAAGAGAGGGTTATTTCATACACACCCATAGGTTTTGTTCATATGTGCATGTCTGACAGACGTCATGTAACACTTTTATAGCTTCTAGATACAGGAATTCTACTTCCGAAGCTGGGTCTTAGATTCCAGCGAGCTGGAAGAAACCTTTTGAAAGAGAAAGGAATTGTTACGTCTGGAACCCAGATACACCTTATACTAGGACTATCCAGGTTGCCCTCTCTTCTGCATCCCTCAAAACATCCAGGATGTTTTGTTTGTACTAGGATGAAAAGAAATTCTTGTTAGAGATGGCAGAGAAAGGCTGTCACCCTTCACAGGGCAGAACATCTAAGTAAGACCCCAAGAAGACATTGCAGCAGAGCAGGACTCCAACCCCAGGTCCCAGGCACCCAACTGCACACTCTTTCTAGCATCGGCTGGGTTAGAGGGTCAGGTGGGGTCACCATTTGTTTTCTGGCATGCTGACACTTGCTCCCTCAGTGCGGGGGCTAGGGGGTCATCTTCTGGAGGTCGCTGAGACAGGAATCTCATTTTCATCCCCGCAAGCAGCGGCGGCCTCACCCTCCTCGCGGGGTGGGGGGATCGGGAGCTTTGCCGAAGGGCGGCGTCGGGCGGCAGGGGGCGCTGTGTGCGGGCGGGGCCGGCGGCCGAGCCTCCCGCGCGCCCGGAGCCCCAGTGCGCGCTCGCGCCCGCGCTCGCGTTGGCTCCCCCGCCGGCCGCGCGCCTGGGCCAGAGGGCGGGGAGGGAGGAGCGGGCGGCTGCCGCGCGGGCCGGGCGGGCTGCGCGGACGCGGGGAGCGCGGGCGACGGGTGGCGGGCACTCGGCTCCCCGCAGCCGGCACCGGGCGGAGCCGTCGGAGCCGCGCGCCGCGGCCGAGCGGGAGCCCCGGCCGCGCGGGATCAGGTAGGTGACGCGCGCGTCCCTTTGTGCTGGCATCGCCTCAGCCGGCCGCGGCGCTGGCAGGGCGGGAGGGGGCCGGTCGCAGTCGGCCTCGGGGTCCGCGTCGGGCCGCGTCCTGGGGCGTGAGCCCTCCAGCCGCGCCGAGCACTCGGCGCTGCTCCTGGCGGCCCCTCGGGGCCACTTTCGGACCTCGCGGTTCCCTGCGCTCGCCTGCAGCCGGGGTCCGGCGGCGAGTTGGACGCGGGGTCCTCCGTCGGGGAAGCCGCCGAGGGTTGGGAGCCGGGGGCCCGATACAAGGTCTCGGGAAGAACGAACTCGCCCGGGGCGGCGAGGTAGCGCGGGAGTCAGCGCCGGCCGGGTCGGCGGGGCGCTGTGTCCTCCGCCCCGCACATCCCCGGCGCGCGGGGACCGCGGCCGCCCGCCCCGCCTGGCCTCGCCCGCAGCCTGTCCTGGCGGTGGGTGCGCCGCCGCCGCCCGGCGCGGGGAAGTTGCTGCAGGTCTCCGACCTCCCGCCCCAGCCGTCCCCTCCCCGCTCCCCTGCACCATCCTTGGCTCCTGCTATTTGGTCGCTTACGTAAGACCCGGGACTTCCCGGAGTTGGAAGAAGGGGTGATTTTTGTTAACCTAATGATCTTCATAAGCTGCTCTCGGGATGGTAGCTCTAAAGTTCGTGTTCTTTCTCTCTCTCTCTTTTTTCTAGTGAAATATAAAGGCATAATCATTGAACAAATATCCTGTCCTTGCCTTGTGGGAGGTCAAAAGCTGAGTAACAGGGAAGAGTTAGGCAAGCGCTAGAAACTGTCCCCGGGGGGTCCCTGCTGCCCTGCGTGGGGGAGAGGGGCCCTGCACTCCACAGTGACTGGACATCTTGCATTTGGAAATAAAGGACTTCTCGGGAGTGGGGCCCGGGAAATGGAATAAGGACTTGTAATGGTGAATTGGGCTGCAGTGAGATTTATTTGGGGGCGGGAGTAAGACCAGACAGTGAAGTGGCATAGTCACCTGCTTGGGGGGGGGGGGGGGGAGTGCAGTTCACAGGAGGGAGAGGTGGGAAAGGAGGGGAGGAGTCCAGTGGCTCTGTGATGGTGGCAGTGTTTGCTCAAAGCCCTCAGCTGGGGCAGGTCCAAGGTCATGGGAAGGGTCCCTGTCCAGAGGAGCTGCCCCAGAAAAGGAAAGGGGAGGAGCAAGGCGCGTGCCCTGGAAGTCCTGGTGGAATTCACCTCGGTGGTTCTGGAGGAGACGGGACTTGTTTGTGTTCTCCCCTCCAGTACTGAAATAGGGACCTGGCATTTGTACTTTCTTGGGCCTTTTTTATTTTTGTTTTTATAAATTTTGGAAGTTTGCAAAGGAAACATAACTAGAGAGGTCAGTTGGGGATAAGTCATGAAATCTGTGAATTACAGGCCCCGATTTTGGGCTTGATCCTGTGTCACTGGGAACCATTGATGGTTTTGGAGGAGCACTTGCTATTGGAGTCCTGTTTCAGAGCAGCAGCTGCGGAGTTGAGAGAAGGGAAGGCTTGGTGCAGGGGTGGGCTTCCACCTGGGTCACTTACCAAAGAGTTGCCTGAGAGTGAGAAAATATGTGCAAATTACTCAGCTTTAATGGGTGAAAATTTCCCAGATCCTGCACAGTTTGCGTTTTGCAGTTTGTGTTTACAGAGGCCCTGATTCTGTGTGTGCGCCTCTGGGTGCTTGATTCAGGAACGCACAGGCAATGCCATGGAGGTTGAAAACTTGAGGGGCACTGTCAAATAAATGTTTTATAAGCAGGTTCCAGTGCCCTCGCTTGGCTAGTTGGCAGTCCCAGCGTCCAGGCTGTTACTGGAGCACAGTGTGTCCCTTGGGATCTGTGTGGTTGGGGACTTAGACAGGACCTCACACACTGCTCAGAGACGCTGCCTAGGCACGGGGAGAATGTGCCACTCCGCCCGTTAGTGGCTGGGCAGAGGTTGCGGCCACGTTGCTTGGCGCTGAGAATGCTGTTTTTCCCACAGTGGTTCATCACTCGCCAGGACTGCCTTCTTTTGTCCACATTTCTCCTCTCTCCTGGGAGCCTTTCCCTCTGGTGGTGGAGATGGGGAAGGAAGTCTGTTGATGCAGCCTGAGACTCCCATAACCAGGTGGGTCAGCACAGATATGCCTGCTCCCCCCTTCACACTGTGAGGACCTGGTAGCTAGGAGGGGGAGGTCAGCAATCCAGGCCATGCAGAGGCTTTCCCACTCTGCCTCTGTCCCTTCCACCACTCTGCATCTGAAATAGAGGATGGAGCTGGGCCCTGCCCCTGGGTGTGGGACTTCAGCAGCAGCCTGGAGGCTGGGAATGGAGTGGAAGAGGCCGGTTCTTAGGAAGATGGCCTCTTCCTGTCACTCTGGGGAGTTCTCTACCTTTGAGATCCAGGAGTGAAGTTGAAGGTGCTTTTCTTTAAGTCTGGAGAAGTCATTTGAGGTGACTGTTCTGGGACCAGTCACCTTTGTTTCTGCATTGCTGCTACATATGAGCACTTTTTCTTAATTAGAGGAAGAAATTAAATTTATGCGACTGTTCACATACCTGCTGGGTAACAGGGCTGAGGGACAGAACTCGTACAACTTCCCGACTCAGCTCTTTCACCCTGGGCTAGTGTCTGTGCCTCCCAGGACTCCCTCCATTCTTTCAGGATAAAATAGAGGTGGGGACTAAATGTTTTCTGAGATTCAGAAATAAAAATATACTGCTTAGGTGGTATTTTCTCAGAGAATCAGTATTTCAGGATTACTTATAGTGCAACCATTTTTAAGGATTATTTGTAAGAGAAAAGATACATCTTAACTTCAGAAGAGAGTGGCTTTTCTCAAAGATGATGTGTTGAGAAATGAGGGTGGTCCCTTGCTGATAAGACTCTCCATCTTCCCTCATTCCCTGAATAATCTAAAACCTGACTGGAATGTACTTCCTGGCTGTTCCGTAGGGGTGGGACAAGGGCTTTCTCCAAGGAGCAGGTGTTCAAGCTGGATGCAACATTTACAGAAAACTGACGCTAAGGTGTGTGTTGGCCTCTTGTGCTTGTCACTGGGGGCAGAGGAGATGTAGTTAATAGTCACTAAGCCTGCCCTTCAGGGCTCAGCGTGTATAATACATGCAGTTCTCACACAGCCCTGTAGTGTAGGTGTAGGTGACTGTCCCCAACTGACAGAGGAGGAGGATGGAGCAGAGAGCAGTGATGTCCGTGGTCACACACGGGGTAAATGTTGAAGCTGGCTTTGAACCCAGAGGCTTCAGAGGCTGACAGATTCCATGCCCTTGAGGTGGTCACAGTCTGGGGTCATTACAATTTGTATTAACAATGGGTCTGGTGATGGTAGAGGTGTCCGTGCTGCAGAGGGATCCACAGGAGGCCTCCTCATTTAGACCAGGGAGGTGGATGATACTGGACAGGCCCTCGAGGAGTGAGTCCGAGTTAGCCAGACAAATCTGACGGCCAAGGCCACGTGGGGGCCTGGGTTGGGCAAGGAGCTTAGAACCAGCACAGTGGTGCTGAGCTTCCTCGAGCTACTTTGCACCAGGGGGTGTCGTGAATGGAGAGCAGTGGTCTCTGAGAGCTGTTCAAAACGAGATTTCTGGGTGTAGCCTAGTGTCTTCTGGAAGGTCCCATCAGTGTATTTTCATTTTCCTTGTTGCGTGTCAGAGCCCCTCTCCCTGTCAGTATTCCTCAGTTTCCTTCCCTTCTCCTTCCGTTCCACTTGGTGGAAGAGAGTGAGTCAGGAACCTATCAGGGAACCACCTGTAGCAACCATTGTCTTTATGCTTCAGCAACATTATTCTCCTGTCCCCAGTGACCTGCAGCACCCTGAGGTCTGCGGTTGGGAACCTTCAAGCTAGACGGATGGATTAACATGGGCTTTGGTGATTTTGGCTTAAGCAGCTGTGCAGGCAGAGACCTGCTGGAGTCAGAGGGAGGATTCCAGACCCCGAGAGTGGATGTGGACAGTGTCTTGCAGTGGGGTGTCTGTCTGTCCTGGGAGTATGCACATTCCTTACAGCAGCGTCTTCCTAGGAACAGTTTTTAGGCTTCCAAAGAGCCACTTTTCGGCAATCCTTTGGACTAGGCACAGGTGGCATTTAAGGTCCTCTGGAGACAGAGGAACTACTGTGCAGATTGTGTCAAACTAGAATGTCTCTCAGATGTCCCCTGACTGCTGGTCATGCAAACCGCCAGGCCCCAACCTTCCATAGTACGTGTTGGGATCCAGAACGCTTTGCTGGCCTGTGCCCTGCGGGGCTGCAGGAGTCCACTCACTTACCCCCCCCCCCTTCCCCCCACTACCTGGTCTGCAGGCAGCCTGTCTTCCAGAACAGATCCTCGGGTTTCCACACCACCTGCTGCCCCCCGTGTGGCTTGTGAGTGGTGGAGAGTGTTTCACATCACAGAAATGCACAGATATCTGGGTTAGGGGGGCTCTTTTTGCTCAGGTCCAGACACTCAGAGAGGTATGTGCTGAAGCTGCCATCAATGTGAGCATTTTTTTAACTTTCTGGGGCTGTTGTCTTGATTCTGCCTGTGTCTCCAGCTCTTCTCTGCTCAGACACCTCCTGCAACTTCCGTTACTCTAGAAACTTGTGTGCCCCTGGGTTGAGTGTTCACCTGGCTCCAACCTGTCTTTTCAGGGCTAATCACTGAACCACTACAGACTTTTTATGTCCCGGGATGCCCTCCCACTCTCCACGTGCCATATTTCCAATGATCTGTGAAGGCCCAGCACAAATGCTGCCTTTTTATTTGAGCTATAAGATAATTGATGTGGGTGACAACGGAGACCCCTCACCTGACAATGGTGCTTTACAGATGAGACGGAGTCCCAGACCCACGCCTGGCCAGCCCGTCACGCACAGATTCTTGTGTTCTTTCTTCTCTTCTCAGGCAAAAGTATTTTTCTCTCCCAGGTGCTTCCATAGCAACTTTTTTTTTTTTTTTTTTTTTTCCCAGAACCTGTAATTGCAGTTAAATCTCTGTAATCTAATTTTAGTGATTTATGTAACTGTCTTATTTCCTCTATTAAATTATAAGCTTTGCAAAGGTAGGAACTTACTCATTTTTGCATTCCTTCAGTGTGTATCATACTCGTTCTGAATGAATTTTTGTTAAGTGGTTGACTGTAAGATAAAGGAACCTGGTTCAAGAGGGAAGCTTGGGGCCGATGATGAGTGAAAAAGTTTGAATTCTGTACTCCAGCAGGATGCAGATTCTGTCTTTGGAAGGTCGGGTCACAGAGAAGCAGCCCATGGAAGTGTAAGAAGTCAGTGGGAACATCAGCATGGGTTCCCGAGTGAGGCACTAGGAGCAGCCTGGGGGCCTGGAATGGGAAGAGGGAGCCTTGGAGAATCCTGGGTGTGTGTACAACCCGTAGGCGAGTTCCAGCCTCCAGTGGACCCCGTGGGGGCACGTGGGCTGAGGCAGTTTGTGTCACAAGTGACCCAGGAGATGGACCCCTTGGCCTGGGATGTCTGTTGCCTAGGGACAGGAGACGCGTGGGCAGGGGGCAGTGAGGACCACTTGTTGGGGAAGTCCAGTGAGGACATGCCCTGTGGATGCTGGAGTGAGTGTGGGTGGACTTAGCAGTTGTAGCTGGTGCAGAACAGGCCCAGGCCCAGGTCGGGCGGTGCTTGCCCAGGGGAGGTTGGGGGCACTGGGCTGGATGACCTCCCAGGAGCAAAAGAACAAGGTGGGCTTCTTTGCCCTGATGAGTTGGTGTCCCAGGGAAAAGGCCAGACTTCCCTGAAAGAGCGTTTTCCAGGTAAAGGCGTGAGCCCTGGACACTCCTGTGGCTCTTCCCTGTAGGAGTTGAGGAAACAGGCCACCACCTGTGCTGTGAAGTGCGCGCTCCCTGCGCTCTCTGGCTCCGAGCATACGCAGAGCATGCCACATTCCTGTGGCCACACTCCTGTGGTCTCCTGCCTTCCACGGTGCCAGTCCCGCATTCACAAAGGTGACCCAGGGTGTGTACTCTGGGGACTCTACATGGCAGAGACCTGGGGCCTGGCTCTTTGTTAGGTGATGAAGAACCTCCATAGCAGCTGGTCCCTGGATTGATTTTCTTGACAGCCCTGATTGCGAGAGTGCCACCTGGCACCTCTTGATCGCATCTGTGCTGGAGCACTGTAGTTGAGGGCTAGGAGAGAGAAGGAGCTTCCGGAAGACTTGTAGAGTTGGTGCTTCAGGATCTGAAATTTGCTAGCTAAGGAGTATGTGTTCCTCCTAGTCACATGGCCTGAGGAGGACAAATATTCCCCCGTGTGGACAGGCCAGAGCTGTGGACGGGAGATCAGAGCTCCCACTGTCTCGTTAGTCTCAGTGAGGCACTGACCTTGGGCTGGTCGAGGGAGGCCGGCAGAGTGCAGGACATGGCTAGATGTTGCAGGAAAAAGGAGAAAAAAGTTCTCTTTGTGTCTTCCCTTTTGTGACCCTAAGACACCTTCCATGCTCCGGTGCACACTCGCCCTGTCCTCCCAGAACTGCTCCCGCCGCCTTCCTCACATCCCTCCTGGCTGGCGTGTAAGGGCAGGAGTGGCCACTTGTGAGACTAGGAAACTCTGTTTATCTCAGGACAGAAGTGGGCAGGAAACTCAGAACGTGATGTGGGCAGACTGTAGGGAAGGCACCGGGGCTGAGGAGGTGCTGGCAGAAGCATCTCTGCCCAGGCTCTGCCTCCGTCTGTCTGTGCCTGTCTCCCTCTCTCTTGTCCCTACGTCTGGGTCTCTCTCTTCTGAGGAGGCCCCTGGTTGTATTGGATTAAGGCCTACCTTATTCATGTCATCTTCACTTGATCGCAAAGGCCACAGTCACACGTACCAGTGGTTAGGGGTTCAGCATACCTTCTCAGGGACACAATTCAACCCAATACATACATACATAGTATATGTATATAATATGTGTATTATAGACATGTGTTACATGTTTGTAAATAAAATACTGAGATACTGAGATATCTGTATATATCTCAGTTATTATGTTTGCATAGATTAGTATATGCTTAGCCTGCAGCAGAACACTTATTAACAAGGGCTTAAACAGGGTTCTATTTTCTCCATAGCAAGGCATTGAAGGTAGGTGGTCACCAACCCTGGGATGTCATGAAGGCCCGGGTTTTTCTCTTTCTGCCCCGCCACCCTTAGTCTGCTCTCCTGTGTCTTCACGCTGACTGCCCCTGGTCCAAGCACGGCCATGGCTGTGGATACAGGCTACATCTGTGTTTAAGGCGGTGCATGGGGTGTGTGTGTGTGTGTGTGTGTGTGTGTGTGTGTGTGTCAGCTGCTTGTGGTCCTTTTTGTTAGGAAGAAACTGCAGCCCCTTTTGTTTGGGTGCCTGGGGCGGGAGCTGGGCTGCAGGGCAGGTCCAAGAGGAAGAGAAGGTGGAAAGTGAGAGCTGCTGAGTGGGGGAGGAGGTCTTTGACAACTAGATAGAAACACTGCCTTGTAGCCCCCTTGGCCATGCTGAGCCGTGATAAACTGCCTCCCCCGCCCTGTGACCTGTTCTACCTGGAGCAGCAGGAGCCCACAGCCGCGAGGTCCCAGCTGGTGTGCACGCGGCTTAGACGTTGCTGGCACAGTGCTGAGCACACCTGTGCCTCCTAAGTGGGCACAGTGCAGCTGCAGCAGGGGCCAAGACATGACGGTCCTGCCCTGTTCCCTGCTGTGTCCGCAGCACCTGGCACAAAGCCTTCACGGAGTAGGTGGCCATTAAATGTTCCTTGAACTGAATCCCTGACTTCTCCCTTGAAAGGCATTTGAGTTCAGAAATAATCACATTCATTCATTGTAATACTCACAGATGTCCTACTATTGGTTTATGTATTTACGTTTTTATTATTACCCAGTGTCGAGTTATCCATTCATTTGGCAAGAACTGCTTGGTCCTCGGGACTCACAGGCACACTGAGAACCTTGCAGTGAAGGTGGGGTGTAGGGAGGTCAGGGTGCGGGCGGAGGTGGGGATGAAGGCCATCTCTGGTGTCCTGTAGGGACAGTAGGGCAGGTGTTCATCTTGTACACTTCCGGAATTCCATCAATTGCACTTCTACTGTGAAAACAACCAGCGGGAGCCCTCAGGCCTCTGCACCCTTGGCCTTCCAACTCATTTCTCTCCTGTTGAGGAACAGCTGACTTGTAAGGTGCAGGGCATTTTGTGTGCTGCATAAATACATGTGGAGTCCCTGCCTTAGGCCAGGTCTGTGCTGTCCTGTGGACAAATGTGGATAAGACTCAGAAGGATGTGTTTTCATTTCCTCCTGAAAGGAACACAAGATTCCTGCCTGCAGATCAGCCAAGGGGAGTGTTTCTTATCTGTTAATGCTTTAATCACCCCAGGGATTCTCCTTCCCTCTGGCCCGTAGCTCTGCTTCCTTGAAAGTGACCTTGTTTTCTCTCAGTCCATGGCCACGTGCAGCAGTCCAACCATCCCCTGGGAGGACCAGCTCAAGTGTGCCAACCAGGCACTGAGCGAGGCCTTGAGGTGTGTCCTGCCAGCCTGGCGATAAGGGCTGTCTGTTTTCTCTGGGCGCACAGGCCTTATGCCCTATGCCCTGTGCAGCTGGGCAAACCAAAGGCAGGTGAGCAGAAGGTAGTGTGGACTTGGGGCTGGGTTGACCCCTGGGAAGCCACTGGCCCTGTGGGTCCCTGGAGCCCTTGACCGCTAGCCAGTCCCAAGTGAGGTGTTCTGTCAGTGGGTTTCCAGTGTGAAAAACAGATGTAAAGCATCCAATAACAAGTTTTATAAATATATGGATTAATGTTAAGATAATTATATCATGGCTTTATTAGGTTAAATAAAATCTGTTGCTAAAATTACTTTCCCATGCTTTTTTTTGTTTATTTGGTTAAGTGGCTACCAGAAAATGTAAAGTTAAGTATGCACCTTGTATCTCACTGTCCTGAGCCTGTGTGGTGCTGATGTGGAGGGCTGGGGAAGTGTGTTTCCTTCCATATGACCAGCCTTTTGGCCAGCTCTGACCCTTCTAGAGAGCTGGCCTGCCCCAGGATTGGGGTCCCAGCCCTGAGGGCGTCCCTGGCCCGTGTCCCAGGCCTGGCTGTGCCATCTCACTGTCACCAGACACCTCTCCTTTAGTTGCAGATGCTCCCAGTCTCCCGGGCCCTCTCCCCACTTGGCGGATTCTGTCCCCCCTCTTCTCCGGAGCCTGTGATATTTAGACTCAGTCATTCAGTCTACTCAACTCCATTTAGTATACAGATTCGAAAGTTTTTGGACCTTTCTTTTTAGAAATACGTAAAGGAGGATTTGGGTTAGATGAACTTACTATTTTTTCTTAAAAATCTCCTTGACTGTTGGAATCTGCCTTGGCATTCGTCGCTGTCCATCAGGTTATCTGCACAGGTCGCACTGACTTTTCCTTCAGGCCCACCTGTCTCTGTCACAGCTGCCAGGACATTTGCCACTCTGTTCCCCTAGCCATCTAGGGTCAAGAAAAATGGCACTCACGGAATCCTACATTGTGTTGTAAGATGGCCGGTGAAGACCAGTGGTGAGAAACCTGTTAGCTCGTCCTTCTTTGAAAATTCCGCCCTGCCCCCTGGGCCCAGCCTGCACATCTAGACCAGCAGCCTGTGTGTGTTGCCCCCGTCCAGCCAGCGGCCTCACCTCTGCCGCTGCCCCACGCTGCTCAGCTCTTGGACCCTGCTCACCTCTTTTCTGGCAATCCTGCATTTCTTATTTGTGCCCAGGCTCTCAGGGTTGCCTCCCATTTCCCTCTGCATCTTTGAAACTTGTGGCTTTCTCTGGCTGCATTGCCTGCTGTCAACTGACACTCAGCCTTCCCATGAACTCTCCCTGCCTTCCCACACCTGCTTTTCTCTGCGTCCCAGTGTCACCCCAGCACTCTGCCTTCTGTGATTGTCAGAGACGGGTCCCTCCTCTTCCTGCTGCTTCCGGGGGCTCTGGGTCGTCCATTTAGGACCCAAGGGGTCCCCTGAGCAGCTCTAGCATTTTGGGGGTGACTCAGGATGAAGTCAGCATCCTTTTACTCCCTGGACACAGCAGATATGGTCCCTGATGGCCTAAGAGCTTTAGCAGGTGGATTACCTTATTTTTAAAGCCCAGAAACAAGGATTAGCTCCAAAGTTGTTGGTTTTTTAATACATCACTGATGTTAACACATATGCTGTATTATGTCAACACAATTTGGCTGTTACTGAGTCAACTGAAACTTAACGCATAGTTAGATAGGAATTACATTTGACCAGAGATGAGGGTGCTTTTCAGTTTGACGTGAAGCAAGATGAAAGTCCCATGTCCCTGAAGGAAGCACCCCGCCCCACCTTGTTCCCATCTCCTCTTGGTGGTGGAGATGAGGCTTAGAGTTGAACTTTTGTATTTGCACTGCCATGGGGTGAACATGCTACAAGCTGATCCCCCAGAGCTACGGGGTGTTTCTTAGTCATTTTGTTTCAGCTCCAGCCGCAGCACAGTATGTTCAACTTTTCACGCAACCCTGTGTGTGTGTGTGTGTGTGTGTGTGTGTGTGTGTATGTATAAATATCTATACACACACATTTTTAAAAAAGGACATTAAGATCCTTCTTGAAAGTTTATATTTTTCTTTTTACTAAACTACCACCATATGGTGGTTTTCAAAACCATGCATGTTTATGAATTGACCCCAAATGGCAAAAACCCTTAGCTGGGCTGCTAATAAAAATAATCATCCTGAAGCTCCCATAATTGTAGTTGGTAAGGCTTCAATTTAAATTATATTTGAATCTTTTCTTGTATTTTCTTAACGTATGCTGTGCACACCAGACTGTTTATGTAGAAACCAGTCTAGTTACAATATGACTACCATTCTGTGATAATAAATACCTTTGCAGATAAGATAGAAGTTTTTCTTGTTAAGCATGAAATTGTTATTCAATTTTTTTTCTCTAAGAGTAGCTGAAGGAAATATTTTCTAATGTGATAAAGTAGGCTCTGCTGGAGGAAGGAAGTAAACATAATCATCTTGACTCAGCGGGGGAATGAATGTCCAGACCCAAACTGGGTGAAAGGATGGCTTAGGGATAAACACTTTATTTTTATTTGCAGTGGAATTATTACTTTAGACTGTTGTACTTTGGGGAATCTGACTCAAGGAAATGATGCTAAATGAAGAGAAAAATAAATGCATTATGCGTAAATGTACCTCTTCATGTTTTGGTTTGTTTTTTAAATGATAGCCCCAAATGGAAAACATTTAAATATGGTAAAATATCAATAACTATCATGCTCTAATCAGAGAAGATGTTTGGAGAGTGTGGACATGGGAAAATGTTTCCTATGTTATTAAGTGAAAACAAGTTTGAGGAGGCAAAGTCATACAATATAATGTGCAAACATGTAAAAAAGAATTGTAACTCAGAAGGATTGCAACTTTTTTTGCTGTTTTGGTTTTTTTACTTGTGGTTCTGTTTCATTTTTAGTGAAATAAATAATTTTAGTTCTTTTAAAATTTCAAATTCTGCCTCCAACACACACAAATTTTATTATTTCACATACAACTATATATATATACACACACATACTTATACATATATTTATATGTGTATATTTATATATATTTCAACAAATAAGTTGAGCCCGTATCCCAGGTGGATGTTTTGCGCTGTGGGCTTGAAGAGAAATGAACACTAAAAAAGGAGGAATCTCTCCTGTTATTAATTTACCAAATTTATCAGAGCCATGAAAACCTCAACCCAGTGTCCTGAGGGGCTGCCACTGGGGCTAACCTTCCTCCACACCCCTGCAGGTGTGGCTGAGGACAGTGCCAGAACTGTGACAATGTGTCCTGCACTGTGCTGGCCGTCTCATGGTACAGCAGGTGTGGTCAGCGCTCCAGCTGATGAGGCAGGACTGTGGGAAAAGAGCTGGGTGTCCGCTCAAGATTTTGGCCTCTCAGTCAACGTTCCCATTTTACTCATCCATACAGTGAAGCTAGTACTAAGGTTACTACTGGGGGCTCTTCAGAGGATCAAATAAATCACGGCTATGAAATTTTAAAGAAAAATGTTGGGGACCTGTACAAAAAGCAGACTCACAGGTAACTCTTGAAGTTCCACAGTAGGGAGGCAAGTGCCCTGCACAACCCTGAAGGCAGCGGGACTGGAGTGTGGCCCCAGGCGGGAAAGGTCCATGTGGCAAAAACTTCATGGGCTGACTCAAAACTATCCTTCTGGCCCACAAACATGTGAAGTAGTACCACTGCCTTGCTATTTTCTCTGTTTTTTTTAGGTAAAGTTAGAGCAGCCTAAATGAAATAATGCCAAATCACCTCCTTTCTCTAACTTTCTGTTTGGATGGTTGTTTTAAGTTTATAGTGTAATGATTGTGGCTCACATTTTGTCTAGAATGTGCTGTTTAATCCCCAGGTACTTGAGGATTTTCCACCTTTCTGTCTGTTTCTGATTTCTAGTGTAATTTCATTGCATTGTGAAGGCATGCTTTGTACAATTTCTGTGTTTCGTTTGTTTGCTTTTATGTTTAAGTTGTGTTTTGTGGCCCAGAATGTTCCCTTTGAGCTAAAGGGATTTCTGCTGTTGTCAGATGGAATATTCTTGATCAAGTAGATCAAGTTGATGGTTAGTGCTATTGAGTTCAGTATGTTCCTACAGATTTTACCTTTTTTTTTTTTTTTTTTGAGACGGAGTCTCACTTTGTTGCCCTTGGTAGAGTGCTATGGTGTCACAGCTCACAGCAACCACAGACTCTAGGGCTCCAGTGTTCCTCTTGTCTTAGACTCCCGAGTAGCTGGGACTACAGGCACCTGCCACAACATCCTGCCATTTTTAGAGGCAGGGTCTTGCTCTGGCTCAGACCGGTCTCAAACCTGTGAGCTCAGTTAATCCACCTGCCTGGGCCTCCCAGAGTGATGGGATAACAGGCGCGAGCCACCTCGCCTTGCTAGATTTGTCCATTTCTGATTGAGGTCTGTGAAAGGCTCAGACTATTAATAGTGGATTTGTTTGTCCTCCTCGCAGTTCTATCAGTTTTACCTCCTGTATTTTGCTGCTCTTTCCTAGGGTGCCTTCGTGTTTAGGGTTGACAAATCTCCTTGGAGAACCAACTCCTTTAGTTTAATGTTTGGTAATGTTTCTCTTTGTGCCTGATGATATTTTCACTTTTGAGATCTGCTGTGTCTGAAATTAACTTAGCTATCCCAGCTTTTTTTTTATTACTGTTAGCATGGTATATCTTTTCCTATCTTTTACTTTTCATTTGAATCTTCATATTTGAAAATGTCTTCTGGTAACACAACATACAGTTGAATTCTTCCTTTTTTATTCACTCTGAAAATGTTTTGTTTTTAAACTGGTCTAGAGGTGCCCTTCTTTTCTTTTCTGAAACACAATAGAAGAATAAGAGTTTTCTGGGGCCACACAGCAAATACACAAACATTAAGGAAAGCTGATAAGCAAAGGAGGAGTCTCTGCATATTCTTCATTATGTCTGACATTATAGATAAGCAAAAAATGTCCTCAAAAATCAGCATGTGGCCTGAGGGCTGTAGGTTGGACACCCTTGAGACCATTTACATTTACACCGATTTTTAAAATGGAGAATAATGCATATTGCTGTTTGGAGGTTTTTTTTTCTAATTTCTTATTAGCATATAAATGTACCTTCTTTTCAAACTTATACAGTCAAAGGATTTGCTATCTAAGTTCTTTAAAGTTGGTGTGTGTTTCATCTCCGTTCTAAATAAACAATTTATTTTCCTGTGGCAATACATTTATGATAAAAAAACTTCTTATTTTGTGCCTAGTTTGGTATGCAGTTGTGTAAATCAATTGGTTCTTTGTGAGTAGCTTTAAGCCTAAGGATCAGCTTCATTTTTATGAGTGATGTCTTAGAATTAGGAACTATGGTCCTAATAAAAGATCACCACAAGATAATTAAAAAAGAAACCCCTCATTTAATTAATTGATAACCAATGAGCCAGTGAGTCTGTTCCGTAACTATCATTTGACAAACGTCTCGACCACTGAAGAGCACATTTTATTTTCCCCCAGCGAGGACAAATGTGAACGGACTGAGTGCGGGGCAGCTCTGAAGGGACCCTGTGTTTGCCTGCCACAGACTGTTAGTGTGTGACGCGTGTAAACAGAGGGTGCTTTATGGATGCCGGACAAGACCTCTATTCATGTGAAAGTCTAGCAAATCACACGTGTGAAAGCCCCCACTACGGTGGCTGCACAAGCTTAACTGCACAGAGCTCTCTACTGCTTTCTGAAACAGTCACCTGTGAGTTCAGCAGCAGCTAAACACAGCCCTAGACTTGGAAATGGAAAGTGCGAGAGAAGTGGAGGGATTCCTTTGGTGCCCTTTGGTGTCCGTGTAGTAAGGAATTGTAGGTAGCAGGAGGGTCTCACTTCCCCAGCAGTGATTTGCAAGCAGTGCCAGGGGCATGTCTGGAACGTCTGTTCACAGTGGACAGGAGGAGGCGATGACGGAGCAGGAACAGCTCAGGTTTCCTCGTGGGCTTCAGAGCAGACCCCACGCAGGATTTGCGTTAGGGAGGCTGCCAAGCAGAGAAATGAGGTCTTTTGGTGGAGTTTTAATTCAGAGTTTGCAATATGTTCCACTTAGTATATGTGATCCTTTGTGAGGCAAAAGAAAACTAATTATTTTCTCTCAGTGTGTAGTGTCTCATGGGTAAGGCGTATTCCATTGAGAATGGTTAGCCTCTAAAAATTTAAACCTACAAATGCAGCATAAAAAATATTGAAAGAGTAGCAGAATAAAGAATGAAGAATAAAATCACCTTTAGCCTGAAGTGATTTTCAAAAGCTTTTATTTGCATTTTTCTAGAAAAATTGTGTATGCAGGTGTGGAACTTAAATTTATGTTCACAAATGCCATCATATTATATAAATTGTTTTGTATTGTGCCTGTTTGCTGACGTACCTCATATATCCTTTCATACAGCATGCAGCTTTGACTTCTTCACAGGTACAGATGATATATAATATCATTCAATTTGTTCTCTACTAACGGACATTTAAGTTGCTTTTCACTTCTTGTACTTGCAAAGAATGCTACCAAAGGTTTGTTTTTTAATATTTCTCTAGAGTACATACCCAGGGCAGCCTATGAGGGTCAGAGTTTTGTGTATTTTATATTTTGATCTGTTTCCAAGGGTTCTGTGTTGGCATTTTTCCAAAATGGAATCCACTGTTGCATTACTAAGAAATGCAAGTTCCTCTTTCACCACATTGATCAGTACTGGGTTTTTCTTCGACAGTATTGAAGTTGTTAATCATTGCACATCTGAGTTGTGGTATCTTTTTCCTTCATGTCTTTAAATAAGAGTGAGATTCAGCATCTTTTTGGGTGCTTATCAGCCACTGCAATTTTTCTGTTAATTACCTGTTTACATCATTGGCCTACTTTTCTATTGCTGTGTTTTCTACTGACATTTCCTTTGTAAATCAGTGGTATTAATTCACCATTGCATGTAACAAGCAAAATTATTTACAGTTTCGTGATTCATTTTTTGCTTGGCTTATGGTATTTTTTTCCAAATGGAAATACATTTTATATAGCTAGATATTTATGACCTTTTTATTTTTGAAATATGCTTTGAAAAGCCTTCCTCCCTTCTGGGTTATAAACACATTTTTTAAAAAATCAAATTGTAGTTTTAAACATTGTTAGGAAATAAGCCAACTAGCCATTTGTACCAACACTGTTTAGGGACTGACCCATCTATCTCCAACTCTTTTAAGACACTACATAGAAGTATCTCAAGTTATCTACAAGCCAAGGGTGGGAACAGGTGCTTTGCAGAACAGACTTACTAGGCTGGCACTAACCAGCTGTCTAACCAGAGCAAAGGTTTTTAAACTCTTTCCTCTTCTGTGAAACGCAGCCCTTGTGCAGTGGCTGCTTTTGCCAGTGCTGTGCTCATCACAGCCACCCTCCATGCGGGCTGTGTAGTCACGACTTGGAGAAATAGAGCATCGGTCAAGAGGGGCACATACTGCCCTTGCTTCTCATCACCACTCTGGACTTCCTCCTTTCTTCGCTGTCCCTCTTCCTTCTCACTTGACTCTTCTCCGGACAGATCCCTCCACCATCTGCCCTGGTGATTTTAGCAGCTAATTCACTGGGTTGCTCCCTGTTACCACTTCGCTGTATGTGGCAGGTCATGCCGTAACTGTGATCCTTCTCTTTCTTCCCTGATCTCCTCCTATCCGACCATCCTCTCTTCCACTTATCATTAACAACCCATTCCTATGGTGATAAAGTTATTTTGAAATCTGGACGTCGTGAGTTCCATTCTGTGATCCTTTGTGATTGCAGTTAACCTTGGACCTGATCTTTAAACATACAGGAAGACCTCCATAGTTGACCACATCCCTCCTTAAGTTGACCTGGTTTTCATAGACTGGACTTGCACCACACATACGTGTCAGTCCAGTTGGCCTAGCTCCTTATGTTGACCAGCTTGTTACAGTCCCTTGGGTGGTCACTTCCAGAGGGTCTGCTGTCTTCAGCCCTGCGGAGACCTTCAGCCCTGCCTCCTTTGCAGTGTTCATTGTAGCTGATGTCCTCACTTCTCTTCTTTCTGGAATGCTGTCCTACTTTCTTAGTCACCTGGCAAAAACCCACCTGTGGCTAAATCTAGATTCCTACTGCTCAGCACCCATGCCCAAGCAGCTCTGTGTGGCTGGAGAGAGACCCTGCACCTTGCTGCTGGGCCACTGCTTATGACTACAGTCTCAAGGGCCTCCACAGTTCTGCTGTGTCCCCCCAGCTTCTGGAAACTACTCTTTGCTGGCAAATCCCCCCCTCCCCTCCCCAGCTGTGGCCCCATCCTCACAATTCTTCTGTTTTCTTTCCCTTAGGCAGCCACGCCCAGGGGATTCACTTAGTCTCCTGACTGTGACAGCATATCCATCCTGGTCCTGTGGCTCTGCACCTTGTGTACCAGACACGCCCTGGCCCCTGCTCGCCCTCTGCAGTGCTGTCTATGCATGCACACTTCCCAGGCTCTGACGACAGGGAGATTCTTTGACTTTTCTTCCCCCCACCCCCACCCGTTCCTCACAGTCCTCTGGGTCAACCTTTAGAATCTGTTGGGTTTTCCCTTCTCACTACTTCACCATTGTCACTCTTTGTTGAGAACAGAGAAAATTGGGGAAATCCTGATATAATCTTGCCTTAGTCTTTGAACTACGTGTTCTGTGTGTCCTCTCAGGTTCCTGTTCCTCATTTCATTCAGGTCTCACTTAAAATAGTACCTCTTCAGAGAGGCCTCAGGGACCATGCTAAGACAACTGCGCACCTTCCTGCACCTGGCTTATGTTGTTACTGCTCTTTCCTGTGCCTGATGGCATGTCGATAACGTGTGTGCACGTATGTGTATGTGTGTGTAGCACACACACACACACACACACAAAGTTCTAACGATTTTGAGCGGCTGTCCCTAACTGATTGCAGCTGGTCTTAGTTGGGGGCATTTATTTAACAGGAAGTATGTATGTGTAACTCCCTAACAGGACCCTTTTCTATATTGATACGTACACTTGGCAAAAGAAATAAATGAGTAAAATACTATCTTTAACATTTGTGGTTCAGGTTGTCTTTCTCAGTTATTCTGAACCATTAAGTCTTCTGTTCAGAACGTGGAGCAGCACGTGTCCCTGTGAAGGAGGGAATTAGGTAGGGTGCCCAACACTGCTGGGGAGCACACGTGTGCTCCAAAGTGGTAAGCCGGATCCTGCTTCAGTGTGTCACCCTTGCTTCAGTGACTCTGAGGGTCATATGTGGGATAAGGTCCAGTCCGGCCTCCTGGAGAGCAGGACTGGCTCTGAATAGTAGTTTCCCTCCTGCCTGGTGTCTCAGCAGAGGGTCGGGTGTGCAAGAAAGGGCTGAGGAGTGGATGGACATTGCTGCAGGGGTTCCGCTGGGATGTACCTTGCGGGTGCTCTGCTGACCCAGGCACTAGAATTGCCAGGGATTATTGGGACTGATACTGCAAAGAGCAATGCTGGGCCCCTGGGCAGCGTGCAGGGGCTGGAGGGACGACACTCCACCAGCCGAGAGGCCGCAGCACTTTATTTGCGCCCAGGCAGTGTGTGTGCAAGTTAGCTATGCACCCTTGGGCTACTGTCCAGGTGGGGACGGGGGCTTTGCAACCTGCCAACAGCCAGGCAGGCCACATGGGGCTCTCAGCACACTCCTCTGGGCAGAGAGGTCTGCGGCCAGTCTCTCTTTTAAAAAGCTTTATAATGCAGCTAGAAAAGGTACCTGTTGCCAGCACTGCCGCTGGGCAGAGAGCTCTCCTTCCTGTTGGAGGTTTTAATTCTATTTACGTGCTTCTCATACCTGGGGAACGTGGCAGAAGCTTGTGGTAAAAGAAGTTGCACTGTCTTCTGTTTGGAGGATTGGAATGTATTGCAAGTAAAGGCAGAAAATGATTGGCAACCGTATGAATGCCATTTTCTGGAATGGGTATCTTGATGAAGGGAAGAGGCTCAGTGTGGGTCAGGCCAGGTGACCTTTGGAGGTCAGGTCAGAAGTCTTGGCTGTGGGGGACCGTAGCATTGGAGGTTTCAGTGCTGAGCAGCCTGGCCACAAGCATTGCAGGAAGATTAGCAAGCTGAGCCTGCACATGGGAGCTGTAAGGAGGGGCATCTGCAAAGAGAAATGTGGGGCTGTCCCCCAGGGTGTCCTACGTCTGCTCACACTGAAGCATTGCTGCTCTCCCAGGCCCTCCTTTGAGGAGACCAGGTTGGTCCAGCAGAGGCAGAGGGGGAAATAGGAATGTGCGGCTGATTTTGCTCCTTGCTCCCTGACCAGAAATGCCAAAAAAAAAGTGCAGAATTCAGATGTTGTTGTTGCAATCCTGATAAGCAAAAGCTATGCTTGAGAACAGAGAAAACTGGGGAAATCCTGATATACTCTTGCCTTAGTCTTTGAAAGTTTTTTCTGAGTTGATAAATTTCTTTGTCTTTTTAAATAATAGGTTAGATTGAAATATAATTCACAAAGCATAAAAGTCACTACTTTGAAGTTTACCTTTCAGTGGTTTTGAGCATAGTCACATAGTTTTGCAACCATCACCCCGCCTTTCTTGAGTTCCAGAGCCTTTTCAGTGTCACCGCTCAGTCTCGGCATCCTTAGCCCTCCCTCCTTGTTTCCCTTACTGCTCTGGGTCCCTGGAGACCAGTCATTGACTGTCTTATCTCTGCAGCATGTTCATTCTGGACTTTTCACATACATGGTTTCATACAGCACGTGGCCTTCCATGTCTGGCTTCTTTCACTTACCATGTTGTGTTTGCTTGCGATCCACGGTATAGCACAGATGAGCACTAGATAACTTTTTATGGCCAAGAACACGGTATGCATGTGCCACGTTTTACACCTTTGCCAGTTAATGGAAATACGGTTCTTTCTTGTTTTTGGATATTATGAATAATAGTGCTGCAAACATTCACGTACAGATTTTTGTATATAGTTAAGCTTTTGTTTCTTTTGGGTCTGTACCTAGGTGTGGAATTGCTGGGTCATATGGCAGCTCTGTGCTCAACCCTTTGAAGAACTGCCGTGCTGTTTCCTAAGTCAGCTAAACCACTTTACGTTGCCACTGGCAATGTGTAAGGGTTCAATTTCTTCACATTCCTGCTGTAATTCCTGATAATTGTTATTATAATCCTAGCAGTCCTGATGGGGATGAAGTGGTATCTCATTGGGGTTTTGATTTGTATTAATTGAGGGATCATGTTGAGCACCTCTTCGTGTGTTTATTGGCCATTCAGGTATCTTGTCTGTTCAAATCTTTTGCCAATTTTTTCTGAGGGTTGTCTTTTTATTATTGAATATTCTTCCTGTATGCTGAAAACAAAGTCCTTATCAGATACATGATGTGCAAATGTTTCCTCCAGTTCTGTGGGTTGTCTTTTCACTGCATGATGGTGGTTTTTGACTTGCAACACTTGGGTAGATTCCAGTTTATTTATTTTTTATCTTATTGTTGGTGCTTTTGTTGCTGTATATAAGAAACCATTATGAAGGTTTACTGTTTTCTTCTAAGAGTTTTGTAATTTTAGCTCTAACATTTAAATCGATGCTTCATTTGGAATTAATGTTTGTATTTAATTATTTTGGGTTTAAGGTCTGTGTCTAGATTTGGCTTTATAGGACCATTTGCTGGAAAAACCATCATTTACCCATTGAACTGTCATGACACTCCTGTAAAAATTAATTAGCCATAAATGTAGTGGCTTATGTTTGGACTGTCAGTTCTGATCCATTAATCTGAATTATTGCCCTTACCTTAGTATTACACTATTTTGATGTAATTTATAGTAAATTTTGAGTTTAAGAAATCTAGCTTCTTCCAGCTTTATTTTTCTTTTCAGGGTTTTTTTTGCCATTTAGGGTCTTGTAGATTTCTTTGTCAATGTTGGGGTCAAATTGCCTGCCAATTTTTGTAAAAAGGCAGCTAAGATTTTAAGAAAGATTGTGTGGAATCTCTTAATTGATCTATTATCAATTTGGAAGGCATATCTTAACAATATGGAACAATATCTTAACAATATCGTTTTCTAATCCATGAATACAAGATGTCTTTCTATTTATTTTAGGTCTACTTTAATTTCCTTTAATGGTATTTTGGTAGTTTTCAATGTACAAATTTTGTATATCTTTTGTAAATTTATTTCTAAATATCTTAATCTTTTTGTTGCTAAAGTGTGTCTCTTGTAACAGCATCTGGGTGTTATTCATTCTTTCAATTTCTGCCCTTTGTTTGTAGTGTTTAAGCCATTTAATGCTATCACTGATAAAGTTGATTTTATCTCTGCCATTTACTATTTGTATTCTATGGGTCTGATGACTTTTGTGTTTCTCTGTTCTTGAATTTCTCCTTCTTTGATGTTAAATCGATAGCTTCTGTTATACCATTTTAATTTCATTTTTGTTTATTTATTTAGACAGAGTCTCAGCCTGTTACCCTCTGTAGAGTACCGTAGCATCATCATAGCTCACAGCAATCTCTTGGGTTCAAGGGATTGAAGCCCTGCCTCAGCCTCCTGAGTAGCTGGGACTACAGGTGTCTGCCACCCTTCCTGGCTAGTTTTTCTGTTTTTATTAGAGATGGGATCTTGCTCTTGCTCAGGCAGGCTGAACTTCTGAGTTCATGGGATCCTCCCACCTTGGTCTCCCAAAGTGCTGGGATTACGGGAGTGAGCCACTGCGCCTCTCCCAATTTTGTTTATTTTATTATACTTTTTGAGTTCTTATTTTGCTTGTTTTCCTAAGGATCAAAGACTGACTGGGCAAAGCTGAATGGCTGTGATTGGGAAAGGAGGGGACAGGATAGGAGATCCTGGAAGGGTTTGTTGTTTCAGAGTTGCCTGTGCTGATGGATTTATCTGTCAGCTACTTGGTGGATTGTTAATGCAGTAAACCGCAGTCCACTCTGCAGTGAACTGCTCAGTCAGGTGAGGTTGCTGGTAACTGTGTCAGTGGTTTTCCTCCAGCCTAAGCCAGTGCTGGGGTACGGCTGGTGAGGTTGGCTTTGTGCCTGCTCCTTCCACGCTGCCCTCTGACCGCCCTGCCCTTCTCTTGTTCCCAGGTAACCAGCACCCTGCTTGGCCTGACATGCCCCCGGTGCCCCCGGTCTGCAGGGAGCCCTGGTGCCAGAGACCTTCTCCCCCTCCTCCCTTTGGGTGCCTGACATGAGGGAAGAGCTGCTGAATGCACATCAGCACCACAGGACTCTGGACTTGGCCGGAAGATAGTTCTCCTACCCTCTGACTTCTCAGAGGTAACCTTGAATTTGTAAGAGGAAGGCTTGCAAACCTTAATTTATCTCTTCTTAGTGGGATCTCAGACCACTGCTGGGCCTGCCTGGAGGGATTTCCTGTACCTCTTAAAGCACACCTGTGGGCTGTTGCCTGGGGGTTTCCCTGAATGAATGGTAAAGGTGCGCTCTGCACCTATGCTGAGGGTTATAGGAATTGATGCTTTACCAAGATTTTCATGGTTCTTTATTTACTGCTTATAACAACCTGTGAGCCTCATGTTTCAGAACAGAAGGTTGAGGTGATTATCCAGATCCCCCCCCATTCATTAGTTCCTTGAGGACACGGGGACCCGCCCCTGCATGCTGCTGGCTCTGCTCAGCTCAGGACAGAGCGTGGCAGTGCGCTGCTGCACTCAGGACGTACTCCTTCAGTGGGAGCACGAGCAGGTGGGGTGGGGATGGGCACGGAGAGACACTATACAGTTGACAGTACCAAGAAGGAAATTATGTGCTATGTGACAAAATACAAATGTGGAGAAAAGAAACCTGGACCAAGTTTAGTGGGAGTGCAGGTTGCAGTATCAGATGGAGTGGTCGAGGAGGTCTCATTAGGTGACATTTGAATGTGGGCTTGGGATGGAATGTGGACTAGCTATTTTGTTTCTGAGCAAGATTGGTGTAGAAGGAAGGGGGTAGTGGGCACAGAAGCCCGTGAGCCAGGGTGGACAGGAGCAGGTGGCAGGGCTTAGCTGTGGCTAGTATCACAGGCTGTTGGGGTATTCTGGGTTCATGATGGGACGGCAGTGCCAGGTTGAAGCAGAGACGAGACAGGGCCTGCATTCCGTTTAAATAGGCTCCCTTTGGCCTCTGCATTGAGAATATGGGTAGAGAGGGGAAGACAGGCTGGAGGCCAGGGGATGTCTCAGAGGCACTTAGAGGAACCCACCGTGGTCACCCAGATGAGAGAGCAGGGTGACAGCTGTGCAGCTGGCAGCGGAGTGGTGAGAGGTGGCCTTGTTCTTCAGCCATCCTGGCAGAGCAGACGCTCAGTGTGAGAATGAGGGGGTCTGTGCAGATGGTGGGGCTCTGATCGGAGTAACGAGATGTGTTTTCAGAGCCCGAGAGGCGACAGCGCAGCTGGAGAATGTTCGGATATGAGAAGAGATTACAGGTTCGGTGTGGAGCATGTGCACACCCAGTGGAGAGGCCGAGTGAGAGGCTCTAACCCAGGCTGATGGTGTATGAGACTGTCTGCGCTGGACATGTCATGGGGGCCTCAGCTTGTAGTTGGTATTTGGCATAATGACTGAGATGAGATCCCTGGGGAGAGAAGGGAAGTTTTGGGAATTGTACCTGTGCCTTTCAGCATCATTATGGGGGGCAGGAGAAGAGGACAGTCAGGGATGGGGTCTAAGAGGGAGCAGCCAGAGAGGCCAGGAAGCCAAGCCTGGCCTCTGGGCACCCCTGACCCTGAGATCACCTCATGGGGGAGGGAGTGAGGGGGCCCGGGGATGCAGAGGCTGGAGCCTGGTGGCCACTGGTCTAGTGGCTGTATCACCAGAGGCCGGCTGGGAGGGAAGAGTGAGTGGGGGGACTGGAGACAGATTGTCCACAGCTGTTCTGAGGCGCTTTGCTGCAAAAGGGAGCCCAGTATGGTGGTGTCTGGTGATGATGTCGGGAGGATTGTGTCTGGGAAGCACAAGCAGTGAGTGCAATTGTGTGCTGAGCGGGTGACTCGGTGGAGAGTGCAGGACGGGGGCTGCTGGGTACAGTGTGCACAGTGGAGCTCCTGGCTTTAGGAGAAGCACAGATAGTTCCCAGCAGGAAAGGACCCAATGACAGATAGGTGGTGGCGCTTGGAGGGGCTCTGCAGTCCTCTTCTGATTGCTTATCTTTTCTTTTGTGACATGGGACACAAAGTGAGCAGCTGAGGTGATGTGGAGAGGATGGCTGGCAAGTTTGCAGACAAGGAGGCAGCAGAAAGGTCTCCAGGGAGAAGGGGGTACAGAGTGTGAAGGGGGTACAGACTGAAAGTGTCTACTCCGACTGGCCACCTGCTTCCTGGACAGCTCCCTGGGGAGTAGGTGTACGCCGTAGGTCAAGAATTGAAGGATCTTTGATTGCTCGGCCAGGAGAGAGGCTCTGAGTGTGAGACGGAGTGGCCACCATCTGTGCAGGAGAGAGCCGACTGCACCTGTGGAGGGGCTGACACAGGGAGTGAGGAGGGAGAGTGAGGGGTGATGAGTGATGGGAGATGAAGGAAGGGGTCTACAGGACCCCTGAGCTCCAGGCTCCTCATCAAGTCCCGGCTCCTCTATCATCCTGCCTCACATTTTCCAGACCCTGTCGAAGGCTCTGCTGGAGAAACCCTGTGTCATCCACCCCCGTACAGCACTGCCTGGGGGCCCCTTCGGTGACGCAGGTGATGTGCTGCTCACATGGCATAGAGGCATGCCACTGTGGCAGGGTCCTTGTGCTGGGCAATGGCCTTGTAGAAGTTAACATTGAAGCTGCCCTCCCGCCTCCTTTTGGAAAATAAATGCTTTCTGACCTTTTTTTTTTTTTTTTTTTTAACTTTAACTTCAAAATTTTAGGATGATTGCACCTTTCTTTCTTTGCAAGGCACTTGTTGGTGCAGAGAAACACAGTGCCCTTGAGGAAGCGGAAAGCTTTAAAGCGCTGCAGGAAACCCACTTCAAGGCCAGTGGAATTTTGTATTTTTTCCTGTGTCACCCCCACTCCCCTCCCAGGACACTTCCATTTGGGAATCTGCTTCAAATTCCACAACTGTGAAGTGGCTACATATTCACAAAAGATTCACAGCAAAGAGGACAAAATCAGAATGTCATCAGAAAATGACATTCCACACAAGCAAAGATTGTTTTTAAATGCTTAGTGTTTACAAAGTAAAATGATTTTCATGGACCAGAAACCATCTTCAGTTCACCCTTCTGGGATTGAAGCATCTGAATCTGAATCTGAAAGATAGGTTTTTATTTTGTTCTGTTTGGTTTGGTTTCCCAATGGAGAATATCCTTGTTTAAAAAAAGAAAAAGGAGGTCTTTGGTTAAGAAACTTTGACTTGGCCTTGGCTGTCACTCAGCCTTGGGACATGCGGATATTGAGAACTGCAGCTGTTTCTGGCCGGCTCTTGCTCGTCTGGTTTTGGCTCCTTAACCTTTAGGGCAAAGGTCACTTTGAACCATGAACTAGAAACAAAAATATTAATACTCTGCTGTAGGTTTCAGAGCTGCTGACGTGGAGAAGTGAGCAGTATTTTTAGAACTAGAAACCATTAGAGAAGCTGTTTTGAGATGCAGCAGCTGGTGGTACTGGTTCTCACAACCACATTGTCCACATTTCGCTCAGTTATGGTTTTTGTTACTTGCTAATTTTATTTTATTTTTTTTGAGCACTTTGGTCCATTTTCGTAAGTATGCTGTGCTCTGGGCTGGGCTGGTCAGCCAGTCTGACAGTGGGTCAGCTTCTCCAGAGCCTTCCTTGGGCTCACAGAGGCCAAACTGGAGGGGCAGGGCTAAGGACCTGGAAAGGAGCAGAAGGCTCCTGTTCTTCTCAGAGTAGGGTTTGCTCTAGAAAGATCAAGCAGATGTTTAATCAGCGTCCCCTATGTGTAGGGTCACCTGCGGGGGCCTAAGAGCATGGTTTTCTCTGAGTAATGGTAATGCGCTGAGGGTGTGGACTCCAGTTCCCCAAACTTGAGCACAGGCCAGAGCAAAAGACAACAAGAAGTGGGTGCTGGGTATCAGCAGAATTCTCATAACCAAGACATGTTTGAGCCTGCGGTGGGGAGAGAGAGGGGCCGAGAGGGAGCTCCCAGAGGGCAGGACCAAGGGCTGAGCCTGGTGAGCCTGTGGTGGGGAGAGAGAGGGGCCGAGAGGGAGCTCCCAGAGGGCAGGACCAAGGGCTGAGCCTGGTGAGCCTGCTGTGGGGAGAGAGAGGGGCCAAGAGGGAGCTCCCAGAGGACAGGGCCACGGGCTTAGCCTGGATATTTGCTGGGCCCCAGGAGGTGGAGGCCATGCTCTGGGCAGGGAGAGCCCTCATGATGAGCCTGGGAGGGAGGGGTTCATAATGAAAGGACTCTGCTCCTGCAGACTGGGCTGCTGTGTTCCCAGGATGAAGGACCAGGATGCCCGCCGTAGGAGAAATCAGCATGTGGGACTTCGCAAATTTAATGTGTTTTTTTCCTGATTTTATTAAAAATTCAGTTTTGCTTTGGATTCCTCCCAAAAGCCCGATGATAGAGCTTCATATACACATGTGTTACACATTTACCAAGAAAATATCATGCCTTCTCTCATGCTTATAGCTTCACAAGTAACTTCAGATTTTAGGTCCATTTTACAGTGTTTTCTTAGATATAAATGAGAAAGTCATTAGTATCTTACCCTTGTAATTGGGTATAAAATGAGTAACATAATTCAATACCTCTGTCTTGCTTTGCTTCTGACCTAAGTTTAATAATCTATTTTCCGAATTGTGTTCCATAATCTGTTTCTCAGTGTCTTAAAAAGTGTTCTCTTCAAGTATATACAACATAAATTAATATATTACATATAAATGTATATGCAAAATTTCGTACATAGGTAGGTAACTATGAAAATGTTGAGACCGACTGTGTTATGGTCCATTATTTCACTTCTAAGAGTCCCGTCCACAGCGTCCCTTCTGATTCACCCTGCAGGTTTCAACTGGCTCAGCTTATTGTCGAGAGGTGTTGCTGGGAGGGATTCGTTTGTCTCTCTGTGTGTGGACTTTACTTTTTATGATTTTTATGTTCTCTGCAAACTTTTGTAATGACCCACATACTTAAAAAATTAGTGTTGTGCCCAAAACATAACCTTTTTCAGCTATTGCTGACTTTTCAAGAAGCAGTATGTCAGAGGCTATGAAGTTCTTAGAAAAATTTTTGATCACAATCGAGGAATGTGAAAAAGGGCTTGTGTAGTTTTTAAGAGTGATTTTTGGCTGTACACAGACTGAAAAAAGAAAAAAAAGAGGCAAGTCTCAGCTTCATGGCCCATGGAGTGGGTGAGAGATGAGAGTCATTATGGGGTAATGGAAAGAGGTGGATATTGGAGAACTTGGAAAATATCTGGATTCGGAATGGGAGTTAGAGGCTGCAGAAGTCATGGGTAGGGTCTTTCCTGGGTGTTGGCGTTTGGGGGGTGCCCCATTTAGAGCCATCATCTCGCGTTTCATGTGCTTCAGAAGAGATCTGGAGCCCAAGCAGTAACTGCCCAGCCATGGGAGGGGACAGATGTTGAAGCCAGATGAGTCGTTCTGCAGAGTTCAGGAACATGACTGTTAAGCCTGCTAGGGCAAGCGGTGAGTATGGCAGAGGAGAGGCACAAGGCCCGGAGTGTCCATCCTGGGTGTCTGGGTAAGGCAAGGTGACCACATGATGCGTTTGAGTGCTGTTCTGGGTCCTTTCTGTCCAGTTCAAGCTGCACACTGTGGTGTAGGCTGATGTCAAACCCTGGGGAGTGTAATATTGTCCCCAACACCTCCCAGAAAGAAAGGTAAATGCAATTGGAGAGTTTGGAAAATCAGAAGAGCCTGTCGTGTTAACTCTCTTCACTGTGTAATGAACTGATTATGAGGATTAATGAGGAACAGGAGGTTTTGTAAATAAATTGTTGCAAAGTGGGGGAAAATTACATCAGAATCTGAAGTAAGAAGAGGTTAGTCTGGGGAAAGCATTTCATAGTACTTAAAAAAAAATTCTTTTTTAAGGAAATCAAGAAACTCCAAGTAGAAAAGATAACAAATTCAGAAGTACCTGATCTGAGGAAGGTTCTTACTTGGGCAAGAATTGAAGGATGTCTTCTGTCTTACAAGGATCATAGATTCCATAGACTTAAAGAGCAGGTCTGGGTCCTGGAGCGCAGAGCTGTGTTTCTGCCAAGGGGAAGGTTGGCTGAAAAGGGTGCGCAGGTTGTCCAGGACCCAGCCCAGAGGTCTGAACTCAGCCAGACCAGCCAGCTTGCTTTAAATTCATCAAAGATTAATCAGCATGGGATTTTCTGAACCCATTCAGGATCTGTCTTCACTCTTAATCTTAACTTTTGTGTTTGAGCTCCAAAAATTTACCAAATAATAGTTAAGTAATTATAGATACTTTATTCTTTATATAAGTTCATATGCACAGTAAAATCATTAAAATAAAACTACAGAGAGGGTATTCAGTAAAAAATTTAAAGTCTCAGCTTGACACCTGTAGTTCAGTGGTCAGGGCATCAGCCATATACACCAGGGCTGGCGGATTCTAACGCTGTCCAGGCCGGCTAAACAACAATGACAACTACAACAGAAAAACAGCCGGGTGTTTTGGCGGGTGCCAGTAGTCCTGGCTTCTTGGGAAAGTGAGGCAAGAGAATTACGTAAGCCCAGGAGTTGAAGGTTGCTGTGAGCTGTGATGCTATGGCACTCTACTGAGGGAGACTCTCAAAAGAAAAAAAAAAAAAACAAAACCTTTAAAGTCTCTACCTTCCTTCCCAGAGAAAACCACTATCACTGTTATTATTATTTTTTAAATTTTACTCATCTAGAAAAATTTAGGACACATAAAAAGATACCCCCTTTTTAATCTACATAGAATTATGCGATAGTACTATCCTAAGCAGTGCAGTTAAGGAAGTATATTCAATAGGATTTGATAACCTGGGAAACTTCATGTATGTAAGTTACAAGTATCCGTGGACCTGCCTTCCAAGCAAGAGCATCGTGAGTGCTGTGGTGGAAGGCAGTGAAAATGTTTCTGTCTCCCTGCTCTGATGTCTCTCCTGCCCCTGAAGTACCCACTTTCTTCCCGGCTGTTTTGAACCATCCATACTGCTAAGCTGTCTATCCTTTTGCTCACTGACGATGATAATGTATATAAGTAGACGTGCTTATCTCTCTAAGATTTGACCACATTGCTTCATGCAGCCGTACTTATTCATGTCACTGTTATGGAATATGTAATCGTGTTCAGCTAATCATGCCTTCTCCTGGCATTGCACGGATGTTTGGGATATTTTCAATTTTTTTAGATATAAAAAATTCTGCTATTTCTATCCTTGGTATCTAAATACCTGGTACAAAAGTGCAACTTTTTCTTGATTATATACTTAGGAAGAACATCTGGGCCTGAAAAAAAAGCTAATTAATGATCAAGTGTGCAATAAAATGTTACAGTGATTTCAGAAGTGGGACTAGACCAATTCACCTTGTCATCAGCAGTGAAATAGTGAACGTTTAAAAGTTTTCTTTAAAATTCATGCCTTATCTTATCCCAATTCATGGCATTGATAGGCTACTTTATTTTTGCCAAATTAATAGTAGAGTGAATTTAGGGCAGTCCCTGTAGCTCAGTGAGTAGGGCGCCAGTCCCATATATCAAGGGTGGCGGGTTCAAACCCGGCCCCGGCCAAACTGCAACAACAACAAAAATATCCAGCCATTGTGGCAGGCGCCTGTAGTCCCAACTACTCAGGAGGCCGAGGCAAGAGAATCGCCTAAGCCCAAGAGCTGGAAGTTGCTGTGAGCTGTGACACTACAGCACTCTACTGAGGGCAACAAAGTGAGACTCTGTCTCTAAAAAAATAATAATAAAAAAAGTAGTAGAGTGAATTTAATGTGCCAGTATTATGGAGCTTATTTTCACGTTTAATCACAATCAGTTTTGTCTCTTATGAAATGATTATTCCTATGTTTAGCCTAGTTTTCCATTGGATTGTGTTTTGTTTTTTTTCCTCATTGATTTTAAGCGTTTTTCATATATTCTGAACAATATTGTGGTTGTTTTCATGTGTTAAAAATGGCACAAACCTCTGAGTCTGTGCCGTAGTTTCCATTTTCAATAAGGAGTCTTTTTGATGACTAGAAGTTCTTGATTTTAACACACTGAATCTTGCCCACTTATAGTGAGGGCCTTTTAAGACATTCTTCTGTATTCTGAGGCCATAGTGGCTCTCTTCTATGGTTTTTAATAGTTTTAAAATTTTTTAGAATTAACTGTTCTGTATGATGTAGTAGGAATCAGATATGATTTTTATCCATAAGGAAAAATAATACCAACTGCCGTTTATCGAGTGGTCCTTCTCCGCCTGCTGATCTGAAGCACACCCCTGACCGTGTCCAGCTTCTGTGTATTACGGGTTGCCTGTCGATTTGCCCACTGCGTGTCAGGGCAGCACACCCTTGTGCTCTTGTAAGTCTGCACACTTGGTGACTTGGTCCTCCCACCTTTTCTTTCTCATTCAGTGATGTTTGGGTCTTTGCCCATCTGTAGAAATTTTAGAGTTAGTTTATGAACTAACAGCAGCAGCAGCCCCCTGTTGAGAATTTGTTTGGATTTTGTTGAATCTGGAGGCCAAGGCAGAAAGAATTGGCATTTTCTATGATAATGCGTCTTCTCAGTCATGAACTTTGTGTCACTGTCTGTATATTTATGCCGCCTTAATTTTTTTTCTGTTAAAGTTTTATACTTTTCTCCATGTATAAGTTACCTTCTGTAGAATTTGTTCCAGTACCTTAGTTTTTTGAATGTTTTTGGAAATAGTTTCTTTACAAATGTAATCAGCTTTTGTATACTGATCTTTCATCCAATTGCTTTACTAAATCTTTAATATTCCCAATATTTCGTCAGTAGATTCTCATACATTCTGAAAGTAATTTGTGAATAATGAAGTATTTTTTTATTCCTTTTTAATTCCTGTACTTTCTATTTCTAATTCTTGTTTTCCTTTTTGCCTTAGGGCTAATGGTACAATGTTGAATTCAGGTAATATAAGTTGTTCTTTCCTTGTGCTTGATTTTTAATTGGGGATGCTCTAATTTAATTAAGAGTGATGTTTGCTGTTGATTTTTTCAGAATGTCCTTTGTGAGGTTAAGGAAATTCCTTTCTGTTTCTCATTCGCAGATTTGTGTTTTATGCCTTTAATCATAAATGTATGTTGAGTTTTATCAAATACTTGTTTTTGCATCTTTTAGGAGACCATTCGGTCCCCACCGTTTTCCTGTTACATTATAGTTACAACAAGGTCCACTGTTAAGCCCTCTCATACTCCTTGGACAAATCTAGCTTGTTTAAATACACGTCTGATACACTTCTGGATTCCATTTGCTCATATTTTGTTTTAAATTTTTGCTTCTTTACTCATGAGAGAGTTTGGCCTATATTTTTCTTTTCTTTAATTATTTTTGTCTGATTTAAAAGAGTTTTTTTGTTTTTCTTTTACTTTTCTTTCTTCTGTTTAATTCTCCAGAAGACTGTGTGTATGATTTATATTACCGTATATACTCGAGTATATACGGTATGTGTATGATTTATATTACCGTATATACTCGAGTATATACGGTATCTACTCTTGAAGTTTTGGTAATCCTTAACTGAAAATGAGACCTAGTGATTTCATTGTAGAAAGATTTCTTTTTTTTTTGCAGTTTTTGGCTGGCCAGGTTTGAACCCGCCATCTCCGGTATATGGGGCCAGTGCCCTATTCACTGAGCCATAGGCACCGGGCTCCAATTGTAGAAAGATTTCTATTCCGTTTTTTAAAAGGCTTATGAAATATTTATTGTCCCATTTCTTCTTAAGTCAGTTTTCTTAAGCTATATTTTTCTAAGCATATAATCATAGTTTCTTACTTTTCAAGTTAATTAGCATAAAATTACTCAGAGTTTGAAACCTCTTCTATTTTTTATAAGATACAATTTGGGTCATATTTCTGTTTATTTTCTCAACCAATCTGCTATAGAATGTGTCACATCCCACTCCTGACACTTGTCAGGGCCCGGGACTGGCCAGGTCTCGGGCCTGCTTAACTAAGTTCTAGCCCTCAACTGCTAAGCTACCTTGCTCAGGAACAATTTCTCTTGGGTGCCTGAGGGCTATCTACTTTAGCAGGAGAGATAGAGGGTGTCTTAGAGAGAGTAAAGCAGTCTTAACATCGATAGATCTTAGTCTTTAGCAGAGCTTGGTAATCTTCAGCAGAGAGACGCCATGCTGGCGTTCTGCAGGCAGGAAGGGAGATAGAGTCAGAGTAAGCAGGTCCATGATAGAATGCGCATGCTCCCGACTTCCTTCTCCTCCAGCCTTATATAAGGCTGATCTCGTGCCTCTCAACACCACAGGTGTAGAGACTGCCAATTCACCACTGCTCTCATCTTGCAAGCTCTCTTGCTTGTTAGGAGAGCTAAATCCCTCTCCATGCCCTTTTCACCAAGGTCTTCCATTGTTGAGCTATATAGGTATTTCTTATAACTATCACTCCTCCTAGCCATAGGCTATATCGGCTGCTACATTATGTATGTTTCATCATTAATATTTTCAAAGAAAAATACTTTTCACTTTGTTGACCCTATTTTAACTTTATTTTGCATTCTTTAATTTTTGTTTTTATCTGTTATTAGGTTTCTCCTTTTATTCTCTTTGCATTTAGTCTGTAGTTGCATTTCTAACTTTTTCATCTAGAAACCACCCATAATTTTAGACCTCTTTGTAGAATATAAGCATTTAAGGTTGTGAATTTCCCTCTCAGGACTGCTTTAGCAGCATCTCATAGGTTTTATGAAATAATATTCTCATTAATGTTTAGTTCTACATACACTTTTAACTGCCGGCTGCTGTCTGCCTCTCAGAGGCTCACACAGCTGCACCACACGCTCTTCCTGCTCTTTGCAGCTGCAGTTCATGGGGAGAGGCGGGGTGGTGTGAACTTGTTCCATCTTACTTAGAACCAAAATAGTTATGCATATTTTTAAAGTTCGCTATTATCTTGTATAACCCGTGAGTTATTGATACAGCTTTCATAATGTTCAAACATGGAGAATCTTTTCAATCTATGTTAATTGCATTGAGGTCAGAATACATGGTCAGCGTGACGCGGAGTTGTTCTTCATGTCCTAGTGCGATGCCAGTTTTTGTAAATGTTCTATGTATTTATGAGAAGACTGTGATTTCTCAGTTTATTGGCTGTGAGTTTTATATGTGTCTGTTAAATCAAGATTGTTTATACTGCTTTCCATTAACTTCTATGTTTTTCCTAGTTTTGTATATTTGCTGTGTTAAACAACTCATTGTGAATCCCTCCCCTGTGATGTTGTTTTGTCATTTTTCTCAATAATTCCCTTATTTTTGCTTGGTATATTTTGAAGTTATTTGAGGATAACAAATCGAGCCTTTCATGATAATCTATCACCTTCATTTTTCTCTAGTGATGCTTTTTGCTTTAAAGCTTGTTTTATCTGCCAACTTTCTTTTGCTTGGCATTTTCCTCAGTCATTTTTCTCCATTCATTAACTTACAGTCTGTTCAATTTCTTATGGTTTATGGTTGTTTATTAATTGAATTTTACTCTTTAAGTCTAATCCATTTGTTTCTTTTTCTTCCATATGAGTCTATAGTATTTCCTTCTTTTTTAAAGTACATGTTTGTTTCTTTATATTATTCCATCAAAAAATGATTTGGAAATTACACATTCTATTTCTCTTCTCTTGATAGATAGCAGTGATATTTTATCATGTTGTATAGAAAGCCCCCCAAAATTTACCTAACTCCTCTGTTCCAGTAAAAACCCAAGAGCCTTAGAACTCTGATTGACATACAGATGTACTGGTTTTGTTCAATATGTTTTAACTTTGTTTTTTTTTTCCAGCAGGAAGCATCTTTACAGAACCTAGTTCATTATAATGAGGGAAGCAGATGTCTCTGATTTGATTTTTCTTGCTTATTGCCCTTTTCAATATTTAGACCAGTGTTTTTCAACCTTTTTTATCGCACAGTGCACTTGAACCTATAGTTAATCTTCTGTCCACTTAAATTATGTTGATGAAAAAAGAAAAGGAGTAAAGAAATATACTTTCTGTGCTTTGAACTTCTTTACAAATAATTTGATTAATGATCTTCAAAAATTTTCAGGGCACGACTAAGATCCTCTCACAGCACACCTGTGGCCCTGGCACCAGGGTTGGCAGTCACTGACTCAGGGGTCCAGAAAGGAGAGAATCCTTCGTCCACCAGAGGTTTCCCAGGATTCTTATGTAGACTGTCAGTGAAGTAGGGGCAACAAATTTTCAGTGTAGACAAAATGTGTTTTGGTTCATTTGAACTAGATGAAGGATTGGGGCTCCTTTGCATACCATACAAAAACACATAGAGCAAAACGGTGTTAAACTTGGCTATCACCAAGGTGGTTGCCCAGATTTCTTATACTATGATTTTATTTTACCCTTATTTTCTATAGTAAACATGTATCAACGTTTACTAAGTAAGCCACCCACTCTCTGCAAAATAGTAAATATTTTATTTTTTAAAATAGAAACATCTTTGTCCCATGCCTTTCTCAGTGACTTCAAATTCTGGGACCAATCGGGATGTCCTTATCAACTGTGTGTATTAGGTGAATGTAGCACTGTGATCCTGTGGGGTAAGATAAGCCCCAGTTCCTCTCAAGGTTCCCCTGTTAGGCAACACCAGTGACTCTAAGCATGGGGTTGTGTCCATTTCAGCACAGAGGGGATCATGGTGCTCCTGCAGTATGGGGGTTTCCACATGCTTATTTTGGGAGTGGTGGTGTAGTGATCCTCCTGACAAAGGAAGCCTTATGGAAGCCCAATGTCATAAAAATAAATAAAAATAACATTCAGCCCAGGCTGAGATTGGAGCCTCAGGGCCCCTGTGACCCACACCAGCCAAGACTTCTTAGGGGACCACAGAACCCGCAAGAGCATCTCTTAGGTCAAAGGCCATCGTTTCATCAGAGAAAGAACTGGAACCTGGGGGTGACAGGGGTACCCAGCATCTAGGCCAGAGCTGAGTTCTCTGCCACCTGTTCTGGGCCTGCCTGTACTTCCATAGCGCATTTTCACAACCAGGGAGGGGTGCTACTTCATGCACGTCCAATTAGGAAATGATTGGTATGTTTCCATTTTACATTATTTCCTTTAAAATTGGACCCATGCCTAGAGGTTTTGTCAGGATGGCCCTGGTTTGCAGCCAGACTTGCCCTGTTTCTTCCCTGGTTGTCCATCTGCCCTATGTCTTCCCTGGCTGTCCCAAGACTGGAAGGGCCGGCCCTGCATCCCCTGACAGGCATACAGTGACAGAAGCCCTGGGTCATTTGCTTTCTTTTGTTCCCTGCAGGCCTCTGGCGAGCCTGCTTGCTGCTGGTCTTGGAGAAATCAATTCTTTTCAAGCACTTTCACAGACCACATGCTATTTCTGTGCTGTAACTTTCCAAAGCTGCTTTCCCGTCCACATCTCAAACCACACGCTGCAGAAGAAGTGTGTCTGCAGCTAAAATGAGCATGCTTAAGTACTAGTTAAAGCCAAAGTGAGTGCAAACTCCTACAGCTCCTGACTCCGAAGGAAGCTATAAAAATATTACAGCATAGCTTCGAGCCCTCTGGGACCTTTAAATATAAGGTGATCCCTCCTAACTTTTTAAAAGCTTATTGGGGGTTCCAAAATAGCCCAGATTACACTTTAAGGGATTTGTCTGATTCATAGAAGATTGTGTCAGACACCAAGGAGTCCCAGTTGCCAACTGGCAAATTCTTTTCTTGTTTCTTGTTTCTGTTTCCCCCCCCCCCCCCTTGGGGGGGTGGTGGATAAGATGTGCTGTAATATTTGCTTGTTTTCCCATAAACTCCTTGAGGCTGGTTACATTCCCCAGTGTCTTTGGGATCCAGTACATGGCATGTACCAGAAATAGCTGTGCAACAGCCCAGCAGGAATCCAAGGTACTTCTGGAAGGCTCCCCCAGCTCGCTGCCTCAGCGGCCTCACTTGTGCACCACTAAAATTTTTACGTTTCATCCTCTGGGTGGTCTTGTTGATCTTCACGACAGCGGTGTGGTGTGCAGTTCTTACTAAGTCTCATTACAGTGACAACACTGAGGCTTTTAATGGCTGGGTAATGGCCTGGGATCTCATAAACTGAAATTGCGGTCGAGTCCTAAATCTGGATGTCTTAAATCTCAGACTAAAATTCTGGCTGTTCCACTGTTACCTTCAAGTCTATCCCCGAGGATGCTCTGCTTTAATCTAGTGGCACCCTGGGACTGCTTAGCCTCAACCAAGGGGTGAGCTTACGTGCTCCTGGAAGGCTTGTGGTTTACAGCCCACACTCTTGTGTACTCTCTGACGGCCTCTGTGCATGAGCAATACAACATGTGCAGGGCACTTTCACATTGTCACTCACCTGCACTGAGGGTCTAGTGGGTGTCTCTGCCCTGCAGCTGCAGAGAATTACTCTGAAAGGACAATTGTATAATAGAAGCTCTGTTGAAAACTGCATGGGTGGCTCCCGGGGCCTCAAGGGCAAAGCTGGGACTCTTTTCCTGAATCGGCGTGGTAGCTCCTGGCCAGGCTATGGGTCGTGTGCTCTCAGTTCCCTGAACACCCTGACTGCCATCAGGGAATCATCCAAAGCCCAGATAGCCCTTGCTCGTGGCATCATTTCTGGTCGCTTGCTGCCCTGCTCCTGCACCTCCCCGCAGAAGCCCTCCCCGACAGCCATTCTGGTTGAGAAGCCCCTGCTCTGTCCTGTGCTCTCACCTGTGTTGAAACCTGGACCCCTGTGCCCTGCACTTGGGGATTTATCAGCTGTGACTGGGCCCTGAGGGCAACAGGCCACAGGCCTCCAGAGCCCAGAGTGGAGGTTTGCTGAGTGAGGGAACTACATTTACAAAATTCTCTTTTGAGTCCCCTTCTCTGTGTGGGCAAAGTGTCGCTGTGTGGAAGGATGCGAATGCGTGAAGGTGGACGCTGGGCGGTGTGACCTCTCACAGGGCATCTGATCGCCCCAGGTTCCCCCAGGCAGTGGCCGCCCTGGGTTTAGGGGAGTCCCTGCACAGTGTGCTGCGGTGCTGGCCGGGTGTGGGCACCCTGCGTTGTTTGTCCCCCTATTTTCCTCTCAGGAAGTGTTCATGGGATTGCAGTACCCTCTCCTGTCTCTAAAAACTTGGACTTTGTGAGCCTTCTGGTTCTGGGCCTCCTCCGAGGTCCTGGGGGACACCTGCAGGCAGATTCTGAGAGCTACCTCTTTCTCTGCAAGTGCTTTTATTTTAAGGAAAAGAAATGTCCTCGTTTCCTCCCACCCCTTTCCAATCTTAGAACTATACGTTGCCTTGTAGGGCCTGTGGGCCCTTGCTGGCTCCCCCTCCACGGCTCTGTCTCCACGTGTCTGTGGTTGAGCAGCTTGGTGTCAGGTCTTTAGCTTTCCTTCTAGGGGCTGCAGCTGAGGCTGCCTAATCTTGGATGTGCCCAGTTAGGCAACGACAGGTTGGGGAGAGGGAGAGAGAATGCACCTTCAGGGAAGTGTGCAGATTGCTGGAGTGCTCCTGTTACATTGCACTGGAAGGTGACAGATGGAAGCACAGGGCAATCTGCAGAAAGGTTGTCACATGCAGCTGCCGTGGGGTGTCGGGTGCACCATCTTCTCCTGTGAGTTGGAACGTGATCACTGCTTGTCCTATCTCCATAGTCTCTTTTGCAGGTCACTGCTCTGGGCTGGGGAAGGGGAAGAAAGCAGAAATGAATGGTGGAAGGACACAGCCCAGCTAACTCAGCTCACTGCTCTGCTAGAGGCAGAATAGCAAACCAGCAAAAGCAGTGAGCCTTTCTTTCCTCCCTGTAGCTTGTCACCCAGTTTGGAGAAAGAAAGAAAGCTGTGTTTTTGGTGGAGCAACTTATTAAAGAGAATGTTCCAGACCCAGGCTTTCATGGGGGAGCTCAGGCTGCCTCTAGGGAGTCACAAAGATTGGGCCGTGACTCACATCTTGAGTTTACATGGCAACCTCTTTCCTGAATTGTAGTGATGAGTTTGTGGAACTTGGATGTGGCCTCTTGTTCCAAGACAAAGTCTCTGCCCCCTATTCTAGGAAAGCCCACATGACCATAATTGATTTCCCATGGGGCTCGCTCGCTGGCCTGTCCTCCCAGTCAGACAGTTACTTCTGTGGATCTCCCAGGAGGCGGCTAGCTAGGGAGGGTTTGGCCCTGCTCATTCACGCAGGCGTCCCTCAGCTGTGACCTGCTGCCCCTGGGAGCACAGAGTCGAGAGCAGTGTGCCTCTTCTTCCTCCTGTACATTGGTGTGGCCATCAGAGCAGGTGGCCTTACTGTGTTTACAGAACACCAGATCACAGCAGGAGGGTTAGATCATAGAACAGTAGACCCTCCGGGGACCTTACTAACTTAACGTCGAGCAGGTGTTTACAGACTACTTTTATTTTGGATGAAGAACTTTTTTTTCCTACAGATGAATGCTGTGTATGACTGAGGTAAGGCAGAAGACACAGAATCCCCCTCCCTTCTACTCCCATGTCCTTGCAGCCCTCAGGTCCTCAGCTGCCTGTGCCACCTATGCGGTCTGTCCATAGGAGTCTTGGTTTAGTGTCACTCTCGGTAACCAACTGCATTATGCAGAGAGCTGTTGTTTGCTGAGGCCTCCTTTGGCCATAGTAGATGGGCGTTGTTGGAACGTTGCCTGATTTGCTTCTCACAGCACAGCACATCAGGTAGGCATCATCATTTATTTTTTACAGGAGAAAACAGATGCAGAGAGGTGATGCTCAGTGCTACATGACTGTTAAGGGGGTGATCTAGACGAGGAAGCCCACCTGCTTTCTGTGGCAATCTTTCCTCCACTCCTGTAGCAGACAGGGTAGCTCTTCTGCCCTGGGTGACCATGTCTACCTGTGCCTGTTCTCTTCAGACCAGTTTAACCCAAGATAAGTACCCTAAGCTCCTTCTTGGGAAGAAGCAAATGTTGGATTCCCTAAAGGGTGACAGCATTCTTAAGAAACTGCTGCTTTGCCCTCAGACCCACCAGGGAACACAAGGACAGGACGTGGCTTTCGTGTCCCACCTGCAAGGTGGTACTGGGGTTGGCTGTGCAGAGGTCAAAGTCAGAAGCAGGCCCTTCTGAAGGTCCCATGGATGCTGTCCTAAAACGTACCTTTTACTGATTGGCTCCCTCAATCGGGCTCTAGCTCTTCTTGTTAGTGCAGCTGAGGCTCAGGTAACTGCCATACCATCTTTACACTTCTCATGGTTCTTCACTGTCCTTAGAGCAGAGGACATGAGATGCTCCTGTTGAATCACCATGGCCTCATCCCAAATTCATGCCCTGGGTGAGAGGACAGAGCCTCTGAACCCTTGTGGCGAAGTCTCATCTCTGATGTGGCTGGTCGTCTGATCTATCAGAGGCATCCCAGCCAACCTACAGCTCTGGGGGGCATTAATGTTGGGGACTCACAAAGTTTGTAAGTTTCACAACTTGCTTTCTCAACAGAGCATTGTGGGAGGTGTTAGGAATTAGAAGCTGTAGGAAAGGAGGAGCGGGAAGGAGAGGAGGAATGGAAATGTAAGGAGAACTTGGGGGTGTGGGCAGGATGGTCCGATAGTTAATTAAGAAATCAGGGATTGTGGTGTGAGTCTGCGTGTGGACATCCAGATAGGAAAGCTTTAGCTGGGTGTCTTTGTCCATTTTTTGATGGCTCACCTGAGGCTGGGTAATTTACAAAGAAAAGAAATTTATTTCTTATGGTTCTAGATACTGGGAAATCTCAAGCCAGGCATCTGCATCTGGTTGGCTTCTCGTGATGGCCTCCTACCCTCCCTCCCTCCCTTCCTTCCTTCCTTCCTTTCGCCTCAAGCTATCACCCTGGGTAGAGTGCTGTGGCATCATAGCTCACAGCAACCTCCAACTCCTGGGCTTAAGCAATTCTCTTATCTCAGCCTCCTGAGTAGCTGGGACTACAGGTGCCCGTCATAACACCCGGCTATTTTTTTTTGTTGTGGTTGTCATTGTTTGGCAAGCCTGGGCTGGATTCAAACCCACCAGCTCTGGTGTATGTGGTTGGTGCCTCAGCTGCTTGAGCCACAGGCGCCACCCCACTCCTACTGTGTCATGCTCAGTTTGGTGTGCTGACAATGCCAGGCCCCTCTACCAGGAGCACAATTTTCTCTTAATTACTCATATGGAGATGTCTCTATATTTAGGACCTTTATGAAGTTGCCTTATAGAGAGAGAAACTTCTATGAGTCATGGGCACTATGTAAGATCTCAGCACAAGCCGCTGACAGGTGACAGATGAGTGTGTGACTCAGTGGTAGCGTGGAGTTAATGGGCTCGTGGCACAGAGTTGTAAGTTGTTACAGGATTACATCTTCAGGGTTTCATAGATGACACCGTTGCTCAACCCTTTCCAGGTGCATAGCAACATAAGCACAACATTTTAAAAGATCAATTTTGGCAGTTAATTATAATATTAAAGGGAAATGTCTCTTTTATCTATCAGATTGAGGTGTTTGTATTTGATGAACAGACAGTAAATCTGCCTGTGTTTATGGGGTTTTCATTTAGTAAGTTTCCAGTTTTTAAACAGGCTGTGCATTTTAGTTTTAAAGGAGTTGAATGTTTAGTAAAACATTTAAAAAAAGGAAGAAAAGGAAAAAAGGGAACTTCTCCCCCACCCTGCAGCAAACACCAAAATCACACACCAGTGTTGGAGAAACCCTTCTCTCAACAATTGTTCTATTTCCCTGACCATTCCTGGCACCTGGCATGGCCTTCACCTGGTTTCCTAAGCCATACATTTAATAGTAAAAAGAAAACGTTGATTTAAATCAGCTGTGTGAGTATAATCCTGACAGTGTTGGCCAAGGAAACGGGCGTATTTTACAAGTGGAGCTGGTCTCCGTGTACTGGATGTTCTCTTTACCCTCTAGCTTGGGTACAGGAACAGCAACCACACAGACCCACTTTGGTCTTTTCAGAACCTGAAAAGGCTGTGCTTTGAGGTTTGGCTGGAGAGAAGGATAAATTGCCACTGAGAAATCCCCAGTCACCAAAAATGTCCAGAGCAGCCCACAATGAAAAGGCTATTTTCAGGTGGAGGGTAATAGTGGCTCCATTCCCTTTCAGTGACAGTCTCCTCCCTTGCTTTTAGAAACACAGTAAACCTTGGCGTGAGAGGGGGAGTGATTCTGGGGCTATTTTCAGGAGATCGGAAGAGGTTCAACATTGTTTTGTAAACAGGGTATTTAGGAAGTCAGGTTATGGTGGTTGCAGGAGCTGGGGCCTTCGTCTTCAGCTGGTGTGACTCCTGATGAGGGCACTGGCCTGCTGCCAGCCCTCTGGTCGCGTGTCCAGGGCATTTCCACCCCGGGGCCTCCTGCCCTATGGATACCAACATTCTCCCCTGCAGATGTCTCACTGCACATGACCCCACTCTTATGGCTTTTGTGCTCATAGTAACAGTGTCAGGAGTGTTCACAGCTCTCCTCACAAGGCAGGCTGGAGGCATCTGCGTCTCCCGTTCCTTCTCACGGGTGATCGCCCCCATGTCTGCCACATTCTCACATTGCGTGACTCTCCAGCCATTCTTGGCTTCCTCGTTTTCTCACTGTCACTCCCTGAGATGAGCTCTTACCAGTCCACACGTGTGTCAGGGGACGTCTCCCCCATCGCCGTGTGTTGAGCTCCTACTGGTCCACACGTGTGTCAGGGGACGTCTCCCCCATCACCATGTGTTGAGCTCCTACTGGTCCACACATATGTCAGGGGACATCTCGCCCATCACCATGTTTTGAGCTCTTACCGGTCCACACGTGTGTCAGGGGACGTCTCGCCCATCACCATGTTTTGAGCTCCTACCGGTCCACACGTGTGTCAGGGGACGTCTCGCCCATCGCCATGTTTTGAGCTCTTACTGGTCCACACGTGTGTCAGGGGACATCTCGCCCATCACCATGTTTTGAGCTCCTACCGGTCCACATGTGTGTCAGGGGACATCTCACCCATCGCCATGTTTTGAGCTCTTACCGGTCCACACATGTGTCAGGACGTCTCACCCATCGCCGTGTTTTGAGCTCTTACCAGTCCACGTGTGTCAGGGGATGTCTCGCCCATTGCCATGTGTTGAAGTCGTTCTTTCTCCCACGAGAGTTCATATATTTCTGCCAGATTATTGCAAATCAAGCTTTGAAAATGTTATGTGAAACTTATAATTTCTCATTCGTGGAAAGACACCATTGTCACCTTCTACAGAAAACCTCCCGTGGGGTGCTTGGGCATTAGCACTGCAGGGCGAGGAGGACAGGGTGAAGGGAGCAGGGGGTCTGTTAGTGCTTTTGTGGTGACTGCAAGCACCCTGCTGTGCCCACTTGCCCTCCTAGTGCCCGCTGGCCCATCTGGGGACACCTGCCTGTGTCTGTGTGACACCCTCTCTGAGGAGCCCCTGGGCCTGGCTGTGTGGCAGGAGGAGTGTGGCGATCAGCGCTGCCTGCCCTGGACAGCCTCACTTCTGGGTCACGAGGCAGGTGGGTAACTGATAACTATCCCAGCCCCTTGCCACTGGGGTGACTGTTGAGGTGGGGGGTGACAGCACCACTCGAGTGCCCCCATGGGATTAATTGACCCTTGCCAGCAGTGGGGACTGTGACGGGGGATCCCTTCCCTGGCTGCCTCACTTGTCAGTGCTCATAAACATCTCCTCGGCTCAGGAAACTCACTTCCCAAATAAGTCACTTTCCCTGGCACCATCATCTCAGGATCTGGCTTGGGGGAGACCAAATGAATTTATTTCTCCTAACTGCTATTTCATGTGCAAAATGAGGGACATCACAAAAGTTTGCTGGGAAATCACAGTAAAGTTTGGAGTCATCTTTTCAAACCGAAAGCATTAAACTGTTGGATTTGGGACCTGGTGTTTCTTGGTGGCCCTCCCATCAGCACGTTAAGGAGCACTGATGGCTTTTAGAAATGGGTCACTGTGTGCGATGAGCTGTGGATATCTGTGGGCTGGGGAATGACGTCTTCTTTGAAGGTGTCTTAACTTCACTGGATTGTCATCACTTGCCTCTGACTGTGCGCCTCCTGCATGGCTGCTGTCAGGCTCTCCCAGGATAGTGTCAGAGAGGACAGCCCCCCTCGCCTGTCCTTCCTCAAATGCCTTCTCTCCCCTGGGCCACCCCTGAGGAGGCTGGAAGAGGTATGTTCTAGAACCTTCTGGCTTTCCTTATTTGCATTGGGAAATACAGAATGAGAATATCCTCCAGCATGACTCACAGGTTAAAACACACGGGGACAGTACTTTTGTATATTATTGTGGTTGCACAAGGGGGACAGAGCAGGCAAGGTTTGATTGAATGCCTGGGGGCACTCCCAGCTTCTGCAGCCACCTGTTCAGATGGGACCAACCAGTGGCTTGTTTTGGGAACACGGCGAGTGACTGCAGTAATTGAGACGTGTCCTGTGGTGGTGGCAGCAGTGAGGGCCTGCACCTGCTTCCACACATCTTTGGTCTTGAAGATGCGCTCCGCTTACCATGCTCCAGTCACAAGACACAGAGCCACCAAAACATACATTTTTTCCAGCCATATAAAGTAGCACCAGAATTAGCTGTAATGTTGTTTTGTGCAAATTAATTTAGCCACAGTGTCTGGAAAAACAAATTAATTCTTCTTCAGAACAAAATAGACACCGAACTTGTGAAGCCGTTGCTCACGTCTAGTGTTCCTCTTCAAACACCGGCATTGGGATCCCAGCCAGCCATTTCCTCTGGGAATTGCACTTTCCATTCACCCTGCTTATTCCCCAGAGTGGCCACAGGAGGTTGGCAGGGTATGGGGGTATCCTGCTGGCCAGATGAGATCTGAGGTCTCAGGTACCACAGCTGTAGGACAGTCAAGCCTGAGACCGCAGCCAGACTTGGCATGCACACAGGGCTGCTGCCTGGTGGTCCAAGGCTGTGACTGTGACCTTGGGGGGACATCCCTTTCCTCAGGGATGAGCCTGTGGTGATGATAGTGGTGGCCGTTCCTTACAGTACATCCCTGGAGTTCCAGGCCCATGTGTAGTGTGCCACAGCTGCTAACTTACTAGCCCTCACGATGACACTGTGAGGTCAGTGCTGTCTTGTGCTGAGTTGTATCCCCTGAAATTCTTATGTTGGAGTCTTTACTCCCAGTACCTTAGAATAAGGGCTTTTCAGAGGTAATCTGTGCCCTAACCCAATATGACTGGTGTCCTTATAAGAAGGGGACATTTGCAGACAGATGTACACGGAGGGAAGTGACGTGAGGTTGGGAGAAGACTGCCACCTCCATAGTGGGAGAGGGGCTGGGGCAGACCCTTACCATAGCCTCAAAAGGATGCAGTCCTGCTGATACTTTGGTCTTGCACTTCTGTCTTCCTGACGGTAAGTCTCTGATGTTTCAGTGTCTGGGCATGCAGCACTTTGTTTCTGCAGCCCTAGACACAGACACAAGCACAGGCTGAGCAATGGGCTCCAGAGTCTAGAACTTTGTGAGCACCAGTGTGATGATGCCGTAAAGGGAACAGCACACGCTTGACCTCATGAGTCCGATCGCAGTTAAACTTGGTTTCATGCACAAAATTATTTAGAATGGCGTACAAAATTATCTTCAGGCTACGTGTATAACGTATATGAAACATAAATGAATTTTGTGCTTAGATGTTTCCAAGCCCCAAGATATCTCATCATGTACGTGCCGATATTCCAAAACCTGAAACTCTTCTGGTTCTGAGCATTTTGGATAAGGGATGCTTACCCTGAGGTTAGGAACTTGCCCAAATACCCCCAGAGAGCGGAGGACACAGAGGGCAGTCTGTGCTCTTAGCCGCTGGCCACCCCTGGCCCATGACCTGGGCCCGGCTTCTGCAGCCACGGCTGCATTTCCTCCTGTGCAGAGGTTCCTGCTGTGGCCCATCTCTCCTTCTGCAGCCTTGTCCATGTTTGAAGTGTTGAGCCAAATTTATTGTCCCCAAACCATTGCCTGCCCAAAATTTATGGACAAAATCATTTATAAAAACCTAAAACACTACAACCCACAACCACCCCTCCAAAGGAAAAAAAAAAAGACTCTGAAAACATGAATTTTGCTCACTAACACCACTGTTGGCCCTGCCTCCCACCTCAGCCTCTGGCAGGGACCCCTGGGGAGGGGAGTGCAGTTTGCCCATTTTCTCTTAAGTGTCCTTCCATTTCCAAGTCTATGGCCTTCTTTAATATTCCCTCAGTTATCTGGCCTCTAGAGTTACCTGCTTGCCTGATTCTGTGCACTGTGAGCTTGGCCGGGTGCTGGGATGGGCCAGGAGAGGGGCCCTGTGGCAAGGCTGTCTTGTGTACGTGGTCACCCCCACTTCCCTGCCCTGTCCCACACACCTGCAAGATCCTTAATGAATGCTGCAAACCTGAAGTGTCAAGCAACCTGGGTGATAGGACAGTTAAGACTGGAGAACCAATGGGCTCTGACATAGAGCCCGGTAGAGACTGTGATGTAGTTCAGGATCAAGGAGACGTCGTCCCTTAACGCTTCTCTCTTGCAGACTTCACTTGGGAGGAGCAGCTTGCGGAAACGGACAGCCCTGTGTTCTAGACTCAGGCAGCCCTCATCTCTGGGTAGTAGAGCAGCAGCCTGCGGGGCTGGGACTGGAGCCCTTGTCTTCTGACTTGTTTCTGCCCTCTGTGCTGCTTCTGGGTGACATTATCAAATAAGAAGGTGGACTGGGCACTCCCTGGGCTGAAATGAGGGGCTGGACAGGGCACTGCCCAGGCTCAAATGAGAGGCTGGACGGAGCATTCCCCGGGCTCAAATGAGGGGCTGGACAGGGCACTGCCCAGGCCCAAATGAGGGGCTGGACAGGGCACTCCCCGGGCTCAAATGAGGGACTGGATGGGGCACTCCCTGGGCTCAAATGAGGGGCTGGACGGGGCACTGCCTAAGCTCAAATGAGAGGCTGGACGGGGCATTCCCTGGGCTGAAATGAGGGGCTGGACAGGGCACTGCCCGGGCTCAAATGAGAGGCTGGATGGGGCACTGCCCAGGCTCAAATGAGGGGCCGTATGGGGCACTGCCTGGGCTGAAATGAGCTGGACAGGGCACTGCCCAGGCTCAAATGAGAGGCTGGACGGGGTACTGCCTGGGCTCTCGCCAGCCCTGACTTTCACCTAGCTTTTGTCCTGGGTTCAGCTCCCAGTTTCCAGCTGTCTACCCTGCTGGTCTGCCTTTCACTAGGGCCTGGACATGTCTACTTAGGACAAGAAAGTGCGGAATGTGTATTTCTAGATTTCTGTTTTGATTCTTTTGAATTTGATGCAATTTCCCTTCTCTTTTCTTACAATGTGCAAAAAGGAGAGATTGCAGATTGGCTGGTGCACCGAGAGGGCTGGAGCAGGAGCCTCCTTAGTTCCTGCACAGGCCCCTGGGGAGGAGCTGCTCTCTCCTCCAGGGTGCTGATCTGGCAAATAACTGCAAATCCAGCTGAAGCCACTAAAACCCACCCATTTCCCCTGAAGCCAGAGCAGCGGTGTGGATTCTAATTTTAACCGCCTCCCTCCTCCTCCTTTCCTCCTCCCCCAGGCCTGGATCCTGCTCCCTCCTTGCCTGGCAGGGCTGGAGCAGGACTGAGCGACAGTGTGGAATGCTGCCACGCTTCTTTGTTCATCCCTCAAACTTGGGGGGTAACTTTCCTCCTGGCTACAAAAGGGAGATTATATAACTTCTTACATTCACCCCCACTTACCCTCCTAAATGGCACATGGCTTCATATGTGGATAACTTATTTTTCCTTTTTAGAAGAATTTTTTAGCTGGGTAGGGCCAATGGAAATAGCCCCAGGAGATTTGCTTTGTGGGCTAATTGCCGTTTCTTGGAGTGGGAATGTGGGATTGGAAGATTTCTCTCCACAGTCCTTTTCCTTTCCCAGACCCCTCCCTGCCTGGCCACTGTAGCACATGAACTGCTAGATTTGCTGAAGGCTGCACGGGTTCTCAGGACTGTCGATAAAAGGCAGCCAGCTGTGTGTCAGGGCTGTACCGCAGCCCGGAGGGGGACGCTGCTCTTCCCAGCTAGACCAGGGACTGGGGTTTTGTTCCTGAGCTGCGTCCAGACCCAAACCCCCAGAGGAAAACATCTTACAGATGTTCACATCTGGCAAATCAGAAGGTCAGCAGGAAAAAGCCGATGAGTTCAGTTCTTGGCTAGAACGGTAGGCATAGTGGTTGAGTAACAACAGACTCCGTTCCCAGTGAAGCCCAAGAGGTGGTACAGCTTACGGTTTGAAGAGGATGACTTTGGAGCCAGACCACCTGTTTGAAACCACACTCTGGCATTTACTAATTTGTGACGTTGGAAAAATTAATTATAGAGCTAAAACTCCTCAGTTTTATAATCTATAAAATGCGGATTAAAATGCCTACTCTGCTGTTGGTTGAAAGAATTAAATGAGGCGATATTCACTTCCTGCAGCTTAAGGCTTAGTAACTCTTTAGGTGGTTTGCCACAGTCCCAGGGTTGGGGGGAGCTGGGTGATCCCAGAACACCACACACTTTCCAGGATGGGACGCGGTCTGTCATCTTGGGCTTGCATGGTGCCTTGGGCCCCGTGTGTGAGGAACTCGGGCTCTCAGGCCAGCGCTGGATCATCTGTCCAACCCCAGACTATTTGGGTCAGTTTTATTGTACGTCCTCCCCTTCTCCTGTGTGTCTTGGCATCAAACACACAGATGAGGTGCTTACGTAAGGTGCCCAGAACACAGGGTCCTTCCCTCACCTGGTGGTTGCGGGGTGGCAGACCCTGTGGAAGCCTGCCCAGCACCGCCGTGCACAGTTGGGACAGGTGGATAGGCAGGTAAGCGTGGCTTCCCACTGGACTTTAGTATTTAGAATAAAAAAGGAATTTTAGGAAAAGTAACTTTGTTGTGACGTTTAACAATGTTTAGAGGCATACTTTCATCACCACTAGAGAATCATCAGTATCCATCCCAGGGTTCACCAACGGTCCCTGGGCCACATCTGGCTGCTGCCTGTGTTCATAAATGAGGTGTCACTTGCTCCAGCCGTGCCCTTTGGCGTATGTATGGCCTCCAGCTGCTCTGTGCTCTAACATCAGAGTTGAGTAGTCGCTGCAGAGACCCCACAGCCCACAAAGCCTAAAATATTTGCTGTCTGGCCTTTTATAGACAAAACTTGCCAGTCTCCGGTCTGGCTATCACTGGCCTTCAGGACAGAATCTGATTCACCAGTACGAGGAAGGATGTGGGAAATAAGTGAGAATCCCGGAGTCTGTGTTCATAGGCCATCGTAAAGCTCATTCACTGATGTTAGGTTACTCAATTACCAGCTCTACCTCCGTCACAGTCTGTAAACTGGGATGGTAAAGCTGGCATCTTGCTCACCAGGGGAACTTAAGGGTATGGAAGTTTTAAGGATAAATGGTGACTGTGGCTTGATTCTGCATGTTAAGAAGGTTGTGGCTGCCTTATGACAATAGGGACCATGTGTGTTCTAATTTTATCTCAGAAAACAGACTGATGTGGTTCAGAGAACAGGATTGGATTCAGATCCGTCTCCATCATACCTTTGCTGGTACAGCTTTCAACAAGTTAACTTTATTTTCTGTGCCTCAGTTTCCTTGTATAATAACAGCACCATCTCATCAAGCTATCATAAGATCAAGTGACTGCTAAGCTGGTACATCCAGTAATTTCTTGGTATGTGTTGGCTATTATTAGTTCATAATTCTCATCTGAATTCATGCTGCCTTCTTTACCTTATTAGAAAAATAAAACCCTCCCCCAGAGTCTGGCACTGTGAAAGTAGGACCCCTGCCGTGAGCTGTCCTGCACTTGTCTAACTACTTAGCACGACGGGCAGATAAGTCAAGGATATTGCACCTTTTGACAAGACAGTGAGTTTCAGATTTTAAATTAGGAAGCAACATGTAGGAGAACAGATATACACTGATATTTTTGGAACTCTGAGTTAACTCAGAGAATAAAACTCGTATTAAAATATCATTTGGAACTTTGTCGGTAATTTATACAATACCAAAATACATCTCCTAGCTTCGAGTTGGGGGAAGATGGTACAGCGTGAGCAGCTGTGATTGCTTTGTGGAATTAAGACAGGGAGAGAAGCTAGAGACCATCTATTTATCTTAAATTGCTATAGCAGCATGCATGTTTGTTTTATTACAATCTCAGTAATTTTTAATTACCTATGTGGTTCACAGCCAAACTTAAAGGTTTGTTTTGAGAATCCTATTGACGTCTCTGCCAGTCTGTTAAGTCCACAGTCCAGCCCCCAACCCCAGACCTCATTAGTAAACATTCTGGTTAGAATTGTGGATATTCATCCAGTATTTGTTTATATAAATACAAACATGTACAAATACGCACAAGGTCTAGCATGTAACGTACACTCTTCTACTCTTGGCTCTTGTTACGTGGCACACTTTGAATGCTCAGGAGGCTTCTTCCTTCTCTTTGTAGCAGTGTGGTATTCCTCTGAATGCGGAGCCTCCCTGGTTTAATTCACCCACCCCCTACCTGCGTCATTGTTAGGCTTTTGGCATAACTAAGAAGACCACAGTGTCTGACTTCAGACCCTGGTCATGTGCCTGCAGGTGGGGTTACTAGGCTAGCGGTAGGGCAGTTACATTTTGGTCCTTATGGGCAGATTCCACATTCCACATGTTGTGTCGTGAACATGAACTCCAGCTGACAAACTTAGTGGGTGACCACTGACTGGCCACCTCAACAGCAGAGTGTTTTGACAAACACTTGAATTTTTGCTTGATAATTGAGGAATGGCAGCTGGATGGAGTGAGTTTGCATTTCTCTTCCGAGTGTGCAGATTTGCAGGTCATTTCTTTTTCTTTCCCTGTAAACTGTCTTGCTCCTTGATCATGTTCCTTTATGCTGCTCTTTTATTTCTTCATTTTGAAAGCTCTGTATGTGTTAAGGAGGTTAACTTTTGATATTTGTTTTGTGGTTTTTTAAAAATTTCTTATTCATTTTGACGTTCCTTGGTTTGCAGAAATTTTTGAAATATATGTGTATGAATGTGTGTGTGTATATATATATAAAGGAAATTGATTTTTAGGAGGACAAATAGTGTCTCCCAGTCTAATCAAAAGGCATTTTGTGCTAGCTGCTATTCTTCCTTCGTCTTAGAAGCTGTCCTAGTAGGTACATTGATTTCAGATCACAGAGCCTTTGTTTAATACTGTAAAATGTGACTCTGTGGCACACACTTTCCATTTTTCTATTACTAGTCTGTTGTCCTTTTTAAAATATTAAGGCTATAATTAACAATCTCCTTTCCTTATTTTTTTTTGTTCTGTGGATGAATTCCCAGAAATGAGGGTTCTTGATCAAAGGATTTCAACGTCTTTATTGTTCCTTGGTAAATATTACATGTTGCCTCTCTAAAGTGTTATTTCATGGTACACCACCATTACCCATGTTAATTAGTTTCTCCGAGACTGTAACCAGGCTATTACAACTTGTAAAATATTCAGTCGATTTTATAGGAGGAAAATTTTATGGGTGGAATGACTTGCTGTCATTCTCCATGTGAGTAAATCAGGATGCCGAGAGCTTGGGGGGTGTGCCAGGGCCCAGGGCTGGTGAAAGGCAGGCCAGCTTCTGCGCCCTGCTTGAGGTCACCACACCAACGTGCAGGTGAGCTGCAAAGGCTTATTTGAACATTTTAATATTAATGTGTTGGGCCCCTATCAACATTCCACATCTATTTTATTGTTTAATGAGCATTTTTATTTCACTACAGAGAAAAATCACACCTCATTGCTGGCAGTTATTGAGCCAACACTCAGTAAATATTTACTTTCCACATGTAGTAATTCCAAATTCTGGCTGTGGTAGACTTCCTGTTAAACAGCACGTTCCCCGCTCCTGGGAAGCTGCCTGTGCAGTAGAGGAGGCATCACATCTTCTACCGCTGCTTTTGGAGCCTTTCCCAGGCAATGAGTTTTAGATGGCTAGGTCGGCTCTCCTGACCTGTGTTCATAGAGCGCCTCCTCTGTGCTAGCTGGTGGTTCTCGGGACACAGTGAAAACAGCAGACACAGATCACTGCCCTCCGGGGGTGGAGTGTCTATTCTGGAAAGGGAAATAGAAAATTAACAGGAGAAATGAGTTAAACAATAGACAGTGCTAAGTGTATCCCTTAAGGAGAAAACAAAAGCGTAGAGGTGGTAAGAGTCAGGTGGGACTGACTGGGGGTGCAGGTGATACGCGTCCCTGGGGAGTCCTGGGAAGTTTCCAGCCAGGAGAGACCTGATGAAATAGTGTTGCTGGCGGGTGTGTGGCCAGCTGGGGAACCCTCAGAGGCGGCATCACACCCCCAGGTCCACACAGGGGTGAGGAGGGTAGGAAAACGCAGGAGACGTGTCCCCTGTAGCCCTGGGAGACTGGGATCTGCCTTTCTGGGTGTCAGGAAGTTCCTCATGGGCCCTCAGGGGTAGAGGCCTGGAATAGGGTGTGCATGAGGATAGCTGTTTGTGGGGCTGCAGTTCTGTACAGATGATGGCCAAGTGACCGGGGAGCTGTGGGTGCACAGGAGCACACGTCACATCACACCATTATCATTTCAACCACAAGGTCCGTCTGTGGATCCGACTCCGAGGTGCCCCACATCCACTCTTTGAGACTGGCGCCTCCATGCACAGGGGACATTTTACTTGGGAGTAAAACCCCAAGTCTGAACGTGAAGTTGGAAATAGGTACGCTGCATAGACTTGTGTTATAATGGGCAATCCCCGCAGGAATGTCTCTCGTCTTGAAGCCTGTTCCCAGGTCGTTGGGGTTTTCTGGGGAGTAGTTTGAAGTTCAGGTCGCTAGTTTCCCTTCAGGAAAGGTTGCATCAGATAATTTGATTACACTTGGTTCCCTCAGGGCTCTGAAGGAGGCTGGGGCTCAGGAAGCAGGGTAGCTGGCTGTGCAGTCTGAGCCCCGGCCTGGTGCTGTGTACTGCTCTCCATGAGTACTCTACACCGTTGGGGACAATCACCACCATGTCAGAGCTAATACTGAGTAAGTTATACGGTTTGCTTTTATATCTAATGGGGCTTCAGAGTGCTGTCCAGTGAAAGGCCAGAGGAATGGGTGAGGCCCCGGCTCTCAGGACAAAGGGGGACCCTGAAGGGTTCATAGCATTGCCCCGACCACATCTTGCTGCCAGACAGCTGTGGCTCCCACTTGCATCTTGGGACTTGATATGACCTGGAGTCTTCTCACCCAAGGTCAGCCAGTGGAGAGATGGGCAGCTGGGCATTTCCTGATGTCTGTGGAAATTTGAGTTCTGGAAGGGTGGGCCAGGAGCCTGGGGGGCTGGTGCATGTGGGGCAGAGAGGTGCTGGACAGAGTCAGGTCTCTCTAAACACAGCTAAGGCGGATTCACCCTGAACCCATAGCCTTCAGTCCTGGCCAGGGTGTGCTGACAACTCAGCTTTCCTCCCAGAGAGGCAGGAAACTCAAATGAGATAACTAACACCCTAGTTACTTGAATCAGCAGTCTCTGGCACTGACTATGGGGGACAGCAGAGGAGCTTTCTGTGGGGTAATGATCAGGGACGTGGAACATGGGATTTATTTCTGCCTTCTAGCCACCTAAGGCTCTCTTATCACCATCTGTGTTCATTCAGAGGCCTTCCTTGATAGCTGGGGAGCTCTCTATAATGAAGAAAGATATTCTCTGCAGGTGTCAAACGTTAAAAGAAAATCTGTGACTGGTTCGTTCAGAGGGTGATTCCTATTGTATTTCTAAAGGTGAATAGATTAGGAATTCCACTTTGTACATGGGCCTGGGAGTTATTGTTAATGAAGGAGCCTTTGCAAGCTCTGTAGAAGCCTTGGAGAGATGGGTGTATGGAAAGAATGCAGGCTTTGGCAGTCAGGAGACTTGGGATCAAATCCTAGATTTGCCACTTGTGACTTTGGGACTGTGAGCAAATTGTTATATCCTTCTTAAACTTCAGTTCTTAATCTCTTAAATGAAGATAGTTGGGAGTTGACTTCATATCTCTTCATACAGATGTTAGAAAACATAGCAGGTAATCTTAGTGTGTCACGAGATGCTAATACCCACGGGTGCATGGGGAACCCTACCGGGGCAGGGAGAGTGTGGCTCCAATTTGTCTGGTCCATGCCTGTCGGGGAAGAGGAATTGCCTGATTGAGGTCAGGGCATTTTTTTTCTTCTACCTAATTAATTAGACTGTAAAGGAGAGAACCAAATACAGCAAGTTGTTTTTTTTTTTTTTTTTTTTTCCCTTTGAATAGGCTTTTTAAGCATTTGGAAGATAATGCTGACTCCTCAGTGAAGCTTACATTTTTGAGGGAGAGGAACACGGTAAATAAAAAAATACACATCTGGTACATAAGGGAAGAGCTACAACAAAATGAGCAGGTGCAGAGGATAGTGAGGGCACGCCGCCTGTGTGGGGACCAGAGGACTGATCTAGTATATAAGGGAAAAGCAGTGAGAAAATGAGCAGGTGCAGAGGAGAGTGAGGGCACGCCGCCTGTGTGGGGACCAGAGGACTGATCTAGTAAATAAGGGAAGAGCAGAAAGAAAAAGAGAAGGTGAAGAAGAGAGTGAGGGCAAGCTTCCAGTTTGGGAACCAGAGCACTGAAATAGAAAATAATGTAATATAAGTGAAAACATGACCAGGTGCTGTTGAGAGAGTGGGACAGCCTGCCGAGAGTCGACGCTATTCCTTTACTAGTATATAAGGGAAGAGCTGTGACAAAATGAGCAGGTGCAGAGGAGAGTGA
>CAUYPK010017176.1:0-15674 GCA_963574355.1 Loris lydekkerianus
CCATCTACAGCAAACCCACAGCCAATATTGTATTGAATGGAGTTAAATTGAAATCATTTCCACTCAGATCAGGAACCAGACAAGGCTGCCCATTGTCTCCACTGCTCTTTAACATTGTAATGGAAGTTTTAGCCACCACAATTGGGGAAGAAAAGGTGATCAAGTATATCCCTATAGGGTCAGAAGAGATCAAACTTTTGCTCTTTGCAGATGATATGATTGTATATCTGGAAAACATCAGGCATTCTACCACAAAACTCTTAGAAGTGATCAAGGAATACAGCAGCGTCTCAGATTACAAAATCAACATTCATAAATTGGTAGCCTTTATATATACCAACAATAGTCAAGCTGAAAAAAGAGTTAAGAGCTCTATTCCATTCACAGTAGTGCCAAAGAAGATGAAATATTTTGGAGTTTATGTAACAAAGAACGTGATAGGTCTCTATAAAGAGAACTATGAAACTCTAAGAAACAAAACAGCTGAAAATGTTAACAAATGGAAAAACATACCATGCTCATGACTGGGAAGAATCAACATTGTTAAAATGTCCATACTACCGAAAGCAATACACAATTTTAATGCAATTCCTATTAAAGCTCCACTGTTATAATTTAAAGATCTTGAAAAAATAATACTTCGTTTTATATGGAATCAGAAAAAAACTCAAATAGCCAAGACACTACTCAGAAATGAAAACAAAGCAGGAGGAATCACCCTACCTGACCTCAGACTATACTATAAATCGATAGTGATCAAAACAGCGTGGTACTGGCACAAAAACAGAGAAGTAGATGTCTGGAACAGAATAGAGAACCAAGAGATGAATCCAGCTACTTACTGTCATTTGATCTTTGATAAGCCAATTAAAAACATTCAGTGGGGAAAAGATTCCCTATTATGCAGCCTTAAAGAAAGATGGAGACTTTACCTCCTTTGTCTCCACATGGATGGAGCTGGAACATATTCTTCTTAGTAAAGTATCCCAAGAATGGAAGAAAAAGTATCCAATGTACTCACCCCTACTATGAAACTAATTTAGGGTTTTCACATGAATGCTGTAACCCATTTGCAACCTAGGAATAAGGGGAGGGTGGAAAGGGAGGGGGGAGGGGGATGGAAGGAGGGGGATTGGTGAGAATACACTTGTGGTGCATCTTACAATGGTATATGTGAAACTTAGTAAATGTAGAATGTAAATGTCTCAATACAATAACTGTGAAATTGCCAGGAAGGCTATGTTAACCAGTGTGATATAAATGTGTCAACCGGTCTATGAAACTAGTGTATGATGCCCCATGATCATACCAATGTACATAGCTATGATTTAATTAAAAAAAAAAAAAATTGAGGGAATGCAGTCTCTCCAGCTCAGGGCAAAATGTCAGGGCATTCCCTTCATGAAATTGCCCAGGCCTTGGAAACTGGGGTCCCCTGTCCAGTCTTGAATAGGAGAACCCTGTATCACCCAGACCTAAACATTATCAAAGCATTTGTGCAACAAAAGAGGCTGCTCCGTAGTCTAAACATCCCCCTGGAATGCAATGGATAGTTTGCAATCGAAATATCTCCCTGTCAACAAAATACATCACCTGAGAGGATCTGAATCTTTTATTTTTTTCAGCAAATAGATTTTCTTTTGCTTTTGTTTCCCCCTAACAATACTCTGAAAAATGCACTCAAGATGAATACAAAGGCAATTACCTCTTACTCTTTTAAGATCCCACCAGAACAAGTTAGTTGGAAGTAAACCTTAGAGAAAGCTGCAAACACTGCTCTAGGTAGGGGCTGGCAGTGGCTAGGTCTGCTGCCCCCTCCTCCCAGCTGCTGGAGGGGCTCAGCGTCTGCCCTGCCGAGACTCAGCGAGCTGCACACCTCTGTAGACACTCACTCGCTGACATGGCATTGGGACTTCACACTCATTGCAGCATCCTCAATTCATGCCAAGAATCCTCTAGCGTCAGAAACTTTTTCAGGGGCTATTGAGCTTGTTAAGCTCACGAAGACTCTCCAGTTGGCCATGTTTCATTAAAATGTCTACTTCCAGGGGTAACTACCCTGTTACATGGCACAATCATGGGAGGAACGCAATATTTCTCCAGACCATCAAAAGTCAATTTTATTTTCTTCCCTGTGATATACTTCTAGAAGATGAATTCATGACTTTGTAGAGAGTTGCAAGATGTGATAAGGCCTTCTCCATCAGTACAAAAAGATAATGGCAGCAGTGTCTCCTTAGCTTCAAATTACGTTTTTCTGTATTTTTAATTTTTTAATTTAACACTGCATGCAGAAAAGATATTGTTATAATGTTGAGTTAATTAAGAGATTTTATTTATTTATGTATTTTCATTCTCTATGGCAAAGGACAAAAAGGAGGAAGGAAGACCTAAGGTTAGAATAATAACAGAAAGGCACAAAGTTAAGTATGAAGTCACAGAATCATCTCTGTCCCACTGAGTGACAGTTTCCACTGGTAGAGTCCCAGGGCAAGGATGCCATCAAGGGTCTTCTCTCAGCACCAGCTACCAAAAAATTAAAAGATTTTAAAATGAGAATATCCCACCTACATAAGAAACAATCATTGTTTTCAGAGTCATTCATCCTGTGCTAGTCATTGGGGGATGGGAGGAAGGGCAGATACCTGGTTTGTCATGTTGTCAATTTCTGTGGGGCAAATATGCCAACTATGGCTGATTCTGAGCTGCTGGACATAGCTGGGTGCAGAGCTGGAAAGGGATAGTGGATGTGCATCATTGTACAGCATTCCCACCACACCAGCAAGAGATTTACATAATCTCAGAAGTAATAGTAAAATGTAGAATAGGAAGTGATGACTTTTTAGTATAGATTACTTTTGATTCTAATACAACATATCAGATCATAAATTTGGGTAACTTAATTTTTAATGATGGCTGTGTTTAGCATAGAGCTCCTGATTTCAGAACATGTAGCAAGCACTTTCCAGAGCTGCTCAGCCAGCTGTAGACACCCTCATTACAGAGAGAATGTAGGAAACAAACAGAATACACATTGTAACTTCCAATTCCAGAAGCTGTGATTACAAGGATCTGAAAATATGCTGCAATTGGCATGACTTTTATCAATTGTTCATCTGCGACAATGTATGATGTGGGGGTGAAATACAAAGATGGGTCAGAAACGGCCCCTGCTCTCAGGAAACTCCGGACCTAGGGAGGACAGGCTGGCACCAGATAGACTTGGATGCCATGGCCGGGATGTGCACAGTGTATGTGTTGGGGGTGGGGGAGGCTATTGTGACAGATGGGACCAAGCGGGAAGAGCAAAGGAGAGCAGGTGGGTGATTTCAGACACAGAAGGGGCACAGTTCATAGGCAGCAGAAACACCTGAAGTGTTTAAGTAGCTAACCGCTAGAGATTGAGCCTTGGGTGGCCTGAGAGTTAAAACCTCACAGACCCCAGGTTTGGGGGGGCTCCTGCCCTTTTGTGAGTCTTCTCTCCAGGAGTCCCATTGGATTCTCACAGTAAAAATCTGAAGATAGTAGGAAAATCCTGGCCTGCTCTGGCAGTGGAAGGGGAAAGATTCCATTCTTAAATGCACCTGCAGCTCTCCTGAACCCTGCCTGTCCTGAAGTCTGAACGGGGCCTTTACAGAGGCTAACCAAGCCAGCCTATTGTCCACATGCAGGATAAGTGGCTGATGAGGAAAGGGAGTGAGTAGTCTGGGAAAGAACCAGATGTCTTGCTTGGATGCCTGAAATCGAGTAAATAACAAGGTGTGGGAGGAAGTAAGGCTCCCAGAAGTTGGAAGGGCTTTCTCAGAATGAGTAATTGCAAAAAGAATCTCAAAGACAATAAAGGGACCAGACCCTGGAGGTGGCAATGACACTTTGAACTGAGATGTGCAAGTAGGGATTTTGGAAATAGGGTCTGGCCTTGATCCTGAAGCCTATGTAATCCTACCTTTCCACCCTGGTTTTCCAGTTGAGGAAACAGTGACCCAGACACAATGAGTGACGTGTAATGAGTGATGACAATGACTAGCTCTGTGAAATTCCTGTCCAGGGCTCTCTCTCTGACAGCAGTGTGAGAAATTTAGGGATGGGCATTTCATACAGGTGGGAAGGACTCTGAGCTGGGTCTGGTCCTAGAGGCTGAGGATGGACATGTGGGAGGCAGTATTCTCACTTGTTCCATGAGAAGTGATTGGATTCTTCTCATTAGAATTAGTTGAAAGATCAAATAAAATGATCAGCAGGAATTTATTTCATCATTTAGGTGAATTAGCTCCTGAGCTACGGACCGAGAGCTATGTTCCTAGGCAGGGGAGCCTCCCACTTGTTCTTTGACGCAAAAGATTTCATCTTTTTATCAAAAATAAAACCATAGGCAGCCTCTGATGCTAGTTCTATAGTTGGTTCCCAGTTTAATAAGAGATGATTTCACTCTGCTCTGCTTCATTGCTGTTTGGTTGGTTGGTTGTTGTAATGACGCTTATCTCAAGGACATCACATAAGCTCCATCCTCTAGGAGCTGCTCATCCATCAACTATAAATGTCCACAAAATGAATAAATGAGTGAAAGGGTGAAAAAATAGAGAAGTGCCAGGATATGCATCTATATCTCTATTCACATGTTACTTCTAAAGACAAAAAAACAATGATTTTGCCTACCGCCAACAGAGAGTGAGCTTGGTCTGTATCCCTTTGAACTATGTATTTTGTACCTAAGCAGAAAAACTTCTATATTGAATATTCAATGAATAGTTACTGACAAATTATTTCATACTACTATTTTTTTTTCTTCTCCACTTAGAGAGAACCACAGTCCTTGTTTTCAATTTTTATTTTCTATTCTAGTAAAATCTTTTTTGCTCATGTTTTCCCCAGAGATTGACTGTTTCCACCTATAGTTGATCTTTATTGGGCAGTAAGCATCTAAGATGCAGTCCCTTTGCAATCTACTGACCTGTACCATGGTCCAGCCCTGCCCCCCTAACTGGGGAGCTTGTCCCCTCACTCTTTGCATGGCTTCTGCTACTTTATTCATTTCCACTCAAAGGTCACAATCTCAGAGATGTTCCCTTTCAAGCTATCATAACTCCCTACATCCTGTCATTCTAAGCCTTTACATTACTTTCCTTTTCTTCAAAGCACTTGTCATTACTAAAAACACAACGGATGTGTGTTTATTCAATCACTGTGGTTTCCTCCTTTAGTGTATAAACCCCAACAGAATATAGACTATTTCAGTTTTGTTCACCACATATTTCTCTATCCTAGGAGAATACCTGGCACATGGTAAATACTCAACAAATATCTAAAAGAATTAAAAGGCCGGGCGTAGTAGGGTGGCTCACGCCTATAATCCTAGCACTCAGGGAGGCCAAGGCAGGTGAATTGCCTGAGCTCACAAGTTCAAGACCAGCCTGAGCCAGAGCGAGACCTCTTCTCTAAAACTAGCTGGGCGTTTTAGAGAAGAAGCACCTGTAATCCCAGCTACTGGGGAAGCTGTGGAAAGAGACTCACTTTAGCTCAAGAGTTTGAGGTTGCTGTGAGCTATGACTCCACATACTCAACCAAGGGTGACAAAGTAAGACTCTGTCTCAAAATAAATAAATAAATAAATACCCAAGGGAACTCATTTATTGGTCAAAGAATTCATTTACTATGAAAGTAACCAACCTTGAATTTATCTTACCCATTAGAAATGAGTCAGTTGAAGTTTAGTTGTCCTTTTTTGTTGTTCTTGGAAAGTCTACAATTGGTTAACTCATCAGAATAAACACAAGAGGGTGCTGAAGACTTGACCTGTATGTAGTTGAGTTTGGGAGATAATAAAGGAACACCAGGGGGATAAACAGAAGCTCCTGCAACTGAAGCTCAGGTCTGAGATGGAACATAGATGGAAAGGTGACTATATACTGGGCAGACTTAGTAAGAGAAGAACCCTTACCTATGAGGCTCCACTGTGGCCCACCTGATTAACACCATGTGCCAGGTATTCTCTTCCTGGAAGAGTGATCAAAATAAATCAGCTTATTCTGATTATTCAGGGTCATTGTATAGTTAGCTATACAGGAAAGGAAAAAAGAAGAAAAGAACAGAGCTTAGCAAATCTCAATGAGGTGTATTTAATTTACATAATGTTTCCCAATGTCTCATGAGACCAAACTGATGAGCAATTTTCATGGTTAGAGAGTTACTATGTGACCCCTTAAAGAGGGTTCAGCTATATTCTACAGTGTGAACTGAAGGACACCAAGGTTGGATAATCTGTAGCTTGGGTGGTGTATATATTTTATGACCCTCATCATAGTCTGGGTCAAATTCTAAGAAGAGTTATCTACCTTTTGTAATGGTGATTATTGATGAGTAGTTTCTGAATACAAGACTATAAAAGTCTTGAATTTGCTGTAAAAAAATTCTCTGGGAATGAAGAGATGATATAAAGCAGCAGTTCTTAACCTGTGGGTTGCGGACCCCTTTGTAACAATGAAATGCATCCTGCGTATTAGATATTTACATTACAATTCATAACAGTAGCAAAATTACAGTTATGGAGTAGCAAAAAATATAATTTTATGGGTGGGGGTCACCATAATATGAGGAACTGTATTAAAGGGTTGCAGCATAAGGAGATATTAAGAAGGGGAAGCACCTATGGCTCAAAGGGGTAGGGCACCAGCCCCATATGCTGGAGGTGGTGGGTTCAAACCCAGCCCTGGCCAAAAACTGCAAAAAAAAAAAAAAAAAAAGGAGGCATTAGGAGGGTTAAAAACCACTGCTATAAAGCATATTAAACTAAATGATTTATAAGTATCTAAAATATTTTTTCAAGTCATAATTGCTGAAGTTACTCAATGAGCAAGGAAGTTACTTGGCTGGCACAAAGATGACAATTATATCTGAGGGTACAAGGAAATCTTTGAGTAGATCGGGAGGGGACCAGCATGTTGGAAGGCGACAGGATCTGGGAAGATCACAGGCTTCCGCGCTAAGGAGCTGAGGCTTTGGCACCAAAGACATATGGCTTCTGATTTCAAGTGTGCTTCTTCCTAATTGACAAGTTACTCAATTTTTCTAATCTTATTCCTTCCCATAAAAATTGAGACAGTATTTACACCATAGATCCAGTATATGCAAAATACCTAGGATAATAACTTGATAAGCTCAATAATTAATCGCTGTTATAAACAGAGAAGGCACCTTTGGCAGCAAGAACCTTGCTGTGTAAAATGTGAGGCTGAGGTGCCCAGCAGATCTGTTAGAACCTGTGATGAGACGTACCTGTGTCAGTTCTCTGCCTGATTTTTCTCAGAAACATCCCTTCTCCCTTTGCCTGTTCAAAGGAACTTTGTTCAACTTCCCATGCTTATTGGTCCACTGGTGTGCAGCTAGGGGTGGCCAAAGAAAAATGGTAGCAGGGGCCCGGTTGAGAGGAGGAAGGGAGAAGTCAGGTATTTCTCTCTTTCCCCTTTTTTCTCTGGCGGGATCTTTAGCTCCATCTGGACCTCCTCTCTGGTTCCAGCTCCCATGGGACAGACCCATGATAGTTTAGCTTCTTCTGGCTGGTCCCAGCTTTCAGGCACCCTGTGGCCACATCCTTCTGCTAATGTCTGGGCTGTGCCCAGCTCTGAGGCTCCAGTCACCCCATCTTCATCTTTGTCCTGAAGCACCAACCTCTGTAGCATCATCTTGACTTTTTGGTTCTCAACTCTTCTGTGTAACCAGCTCCATGTTTTAAATTCAAGACATTTAAAATACATAGAAAAGTTTCTCTTTTCTATTTTCTCTGGCTGATACGCGCTATAAGCTTATCGATTCTAGAGACTTTTTACATTGTAACTCAGACTACCTAAGCACAACAAATGGAAAAATCAGAAATACTGTAAAATAACTTTTACACAAGAATCCCCAATGTATGGAGTTTTAGACTCTACAAAGAACTTGTAAAAATATTGTATTTCAATTCTATCCTCCAAAGCATATATAAAGTGAGAGAAGTAGAAATCATTGTTCCCATTTTATAGTTAAATACGATCCAGAGAGGTTAGATGACATGCCCAGTGGAGAAACTATACTGTTAATACACATATTTGAGGAAAATAAAGAAAAAAAGTGGATTTCAGAGCTCTACATCCAGAACCGATTTTTCTGGGGCTTCATCTGTGAGCATCACAAACAGCTGAGAAGTGTATTAGTGCCTTAATAGACAACAGTTATGGGTACAGAGCTATGGAACCACACTCAGCAAACTGTGTCATCATGGAAGTCTCCATGATTGTGCAAATTAATCAAGTAGCAGATAACTTCTCTGTGGCTCGTATTATTAAATTAATACATCTGTTCTACGAATGCAGACTCTAGCTACTTCTCCGAGCTGAGAATATTCAGCTAATCGATAGCATATTAACTACAGCAGTGGTTCGTAATGTGTTTTTACCTAGCTTGATCATACCAAAACTCAGCAGATGAACAGAGATACTATTGTTCTTACTTAATAGATGAGTAAACAGAGGCCCAGAGTGGGAAAGTGACTTTCTTAAGGTCACGCCGCGACTGTCAGGGCAATCTCTTGAACCAAGGCCCTCTGACTCTAATGCCAGTGCTCTGTTCTGTGGTAAAGGTATCCCCATGTCACTATTAAATGTCATAGAATCTCTTCCTTGGCTTTATAGTCAAACCATTGGCATGTCTGTAGTGTTAGCATTTCAAAATCTAAAATAAAAAATACAGCCAAGATTTTAAAACCCCATAAATTTTTGACATTATACAAGCAAAATATTTAAATTCACAAAGTTTGGACCTCACAGTTTGGAATTCATTCTCCTCTTCTTATTCAAATCCTGCACATGGTAGAAAGACAGTTCAAAGTGTACCACAATGATAAAAATTCCTCCACTCTAGATAATTTGGTTTATTTCCAAATGTCCACCCCAAAACCTCTAGTCTGCTCCTAACATGGGCCAATAACAGGTGGCTGAATACTCCTCATGCAATTTCACGTAATCTGCTCATGAAACATCACAACTTGACCCTGTGTGCTAGAGAGAAAGCGCCAACTGGATGACCAGCCATTCTGGCATTAACACCCACTGGGGTATTGCCAGAGTATCTTAATTCAAACTATCTTTTCTATCTGTTCTCCAAAATCTGAAGCACCTTAAAAAATAGTGAATTATTTTTATTTTTACGATCACAGTTTAAAAGTCAAATTTTAATACCTCTGGCAAGGGCTAAAAATCTGAACTTCCTACCATGGTACTTGAGCTCTTTTTAATTCTCCTGAGCTCACTTTTTCAGTGTCTGAATCTAATTTTCCACCACACATCCTCTTCAATCTCTGTTTTACTCTTAGCTTCCCCAGCTCTACCTGGAAGTCCCCCTTCTGTGAAGTTCTTTACTAAGTATAATAAGCTCTTTTATACTTTGTACCAGTTTTCAGTATCTATCTCTCATAAAATTCTTCCTTAAATCAGCGAGTATTTCAAAAGACTCTGTTCAGCTTTCAAGGCCTACCTTTAAATGTATCCTTCTTCATAAATTCTTTCTGAGATGACCTTTTCCATCGCTGGGGTTCTCAGAATGATCTACCGTAAACCTTTTCATGTCTTCATACTTTATCTTTTTGGACGTTAGTTTTTTATCTGTTAAAAGACGAGATGAGATTAAATCACCAGTACTGAAACTTGGAGGCAAGTCATTCAGACGTGAAGAATTCACTGTTAGTATCATTTCTAATCTCTACCTCAATCCTGAGGAACCACATTCCCCAGATATTGAACGGGAAGAAAGTGAAGTTAAGTCTGAGAAGCCTCTTGCAAAACAAATGATTGATTCTTATGCAGCCAGTCCAACAAAAGCCTGAAAACTAAATGGAAGTTAAGACAAACCTGGATATAAACACGATTTCTTTTTATTAACTTGATTTGAATTATTGACAGAATTAGATCCAACACTGTTACCAATTGCTTATTGTACGGTATTAATTCAGTTGGATATATACTTTTAATGTACCCACATGTCCTAAGGAAATGGAAATACAGCACTAGACAGAGAACGTGCATGGGCAGAGAAGGCACTCCTAACACGAAACCCTGTCCAGGCCATGTCAGGACTTCAGTCTGATGGGGAAGTGATATTCTTACCATTCCGGACTCAACCCACAAGTTATATTGCTTCTCCAGTACATAGGGGTCACAGCTAAAACCCATCACCAAATGAAAACTATTTCATACCACGCTGGTAAAATGCAAATACTTGCAATAAGGAATAGTATTTTTGCAATAAAGAATAGCATAGATACTTGCATCTACGCAAACAATAGTTTATTGTTTTTCTGAAAGACAGAGAAATAGTCAAAATGAAAAGCATGAATGATTCTTTCCCACTAACCAAATCTCCAAATCAAGAGGAAAGAAGGGAAAAGACTAAAGTTTATCTGTGCAGTAATGAAAGACTGTTTCCCAGACTCGTGTTGAAGCTTTGCTGAGAATGCAGAGTCTGGTAATCAAGTCGTTTCATGATTTAATTTACCTTGATTAGCATAGCAATTTGCTATACCTTCCTCAAAAGTGCTAATCAATTTTAGCAACTAGTAGAGTGAAAACACCACACAAATTGCTCTCATGGCCCCAAACTCCTAATCAATTTTGAAAACCTAAATCAATCTGCATTTTAGCCCCTCATTTCTCGCTTGACATTTTTAATATCTTCCGTGACTCTGAAGCACTAGGAATGAGTTTTCGCACCAAATAATGGACTAAAATGATATTGCATTTTGGCTGAAGGAATGTCATTTTATCTTCCCTATGTATCCTCTTTGCCCTGCAAAACGGGGTGCATGTGGGAGACTGAGGAGGTTATTTTCATAATCAAGGTCATTAAGGCCACTGCAAAGTAGCTGCTTTTCTATTTCCTCACTTCAGAAGGGAAATTGCTCTGTTTATAAAAATCTTGGCTTTTGTGTATAATTGAGGCACGGGTGCATTATTAATTGAACCATGACATTATTATCAGAACCATGACATTTTAGAACGGGAAGGAATTGCAGCAATCATCTTCTCTGGTCCCTGTCTTAGCTAGAGAAGCAAAGTCACACAAGTAGACAGCACTTGTCCCCAGGCTTTCCTGATTCAGACCCAGACTAATGGCCTGGACCTGACATGAAAGTGTTCCCCATGTGTGGCTGATCGAAGTATGAAATTACTGCCAACGGAGTCTGAAAGGAGTCTGAGAAGCCTCTGATGTGTCACATTAGCCGTATGTTCTGCAAAACTGCACCTGTTGATTTGCAGATGCACTAATCTCATAGACCCATCCAAGGGTTTGCAATATTTTAAGCAGGGAAAGCCTGCTTCTTGGATTAAGATTTCTTTGTTTCAGATGTGAGTAGACTAGAATTTTTTTTTCTTGGTTAGCAGTTGAATTAAATCAGCAACCATCTGGATCCTCCAGCAATAACACATTTATTAGAAAAAGATGGAGACAGCTCTTTGGAAATAAGGTCTGAAGACCAAAGTTCCACCTCTGACAGTTCATATATTAACAGAGTCTAGAGACAAAATACACTCTGAAATTCTCTGCTTAATTGTCAAGACCTCTGTCTGACCTTGTTGTGTCCAAGCATGATAGCTGTGGCATAGGGTGGGGTTAGGGCAGCCCGGGGGAAGCCTGGGCCGGAAAGCCAGGGAGGAGAGGAATGTGCAGTCAGGGGAACCCAGGAGGCCTGAAAGCACCAAACACTAGGGAGAGGTCAAGGGTCAGAGGTCAGGATGGCAGGTATGCCAGCAGCAGCGAAGTGACAGCAGCCAGCAGATGAGAATGCAAATGTCACGTGGCCCCCAGAGACAAGAGTGGAGCAAGGGCTATTTGTTCACTGAGGTTCTTTGCATGAACAATTCTCTCATAATGATTTTTCCAAAAAAATATTTTGTTTCTTTTTCATTCTTCAAGTTAGAATTCTAGGTTGGCAGCTATTCCTCCCTGCGGTAAGGATGTATCTCCACTGTCTTTGGGCTCCCATTATTTCTCACTAGAACGCATGGCCAGGACTTTATTTTGTGCTGTGAAAACCATTCATTTCTTGGATTAGAGAAATCTGAACAGACAGTAGCAAGGTGTAGATGATAGGATTTCATCCACATCTCCTTCTTGGCTTTTAGTAACAGTAGTGGTATTTTGGAAGATATTTTTGTGTTAAGAACATACTAAGATATTTAGAAGTAAATGAATAATAAACTAACTCATAAACGATTCAGATGAAAATGAGGGGGATGTGCCTGTGTGTGCACACAGTGGGAGGGAGGGAGAATGCACAAAATAGAGCAAATGTGGTGAAATGTCAGTATTTGAGATGTCTATGTAAAGGCTATATGGGAACCATTTGAACTCATCTAACAATTATTCTGTATGTCTAAAATCACATCAAAATAAAAACCCATGAGAATAAAAAAGGAAACAAAACCAAAAATAAACAGCAAAAACAATGATCACAATAACAAATCAGGGATCCTGGAAGATGCTTTTGTTTTCTTTTGTTTTTTGCATTTTGTTCCTTTGGGTTAATATGAAAGTACATTGATTAGGTTGCATTATTTGCATTTGCAAAGTAAAGTCTAAAGTGTACCATAAACCTCTACAATATACCTGATGGATGGGAACTTACCAAGTCCCTCCCACCACACTTGAATTTAATTGTGGCTTTCTCTCCTGTGGGCCCATATTTTTTGATATACTATTTTCAGATTAGTACTGAGTACATAGGATGTTTTCTCTTCCTTCCTTGAGATACTTATGCAGGAGAATGTTTTACAAATCCATCTAAGTAAATAGAAAATATGTGAAGTCTCCATCTTTTTGTATAACTGAATAGTATGCTATAGATGCTAGTCTTACTAATCTATATTGATGACTGATGTCCCTTGTTTATTATTCAACATGTAAGTAAAATTTTAGAAGAAATGAAGTGAGTACATGTATATTACTGTTTTCAAACAATAATATAGAGAGAGCTTAAAACAATTAAAATACATTGCTAGTATAGTATAAAGCTTAATGGATACATAAAGAGTTACAAGCTACCTACTTTTTCAAGAAAGGGTAAGAGCACAAAGTAACCCTGAATTTGATAATTCAAGAATGCAGGCTATCATCTTGAGTATTGGCTGAAATAATAATAAAAAGAAATTGATTTTAAAAATAAACCACATATAAGCAAGAAAGGAGAAAAAGAGAACATTGACCCAGTAAGACAAATAAATGAATAGCAAAATGGTACATTTATATGTATTTTATCAGCAACTACATTAGTTAAAAATAGATTAAATACTACAGTTTAAAGAAAGAAAAAAATCAGTCACAATTTTTTTCCACATTAATATGAGGGTACAAATGTTTAGGATACATTGTTTTCAATTCTAAGGTAAAGTTCAAGTTGTAGTTGAGAGAGATGTGATGGACACCCTTACTTTGCGCACACTGGGTGAGATCCCGCCAATCGTCTTCCCTCCTCTCTCCTCCCCCTTGCTAGCCTATACTTGTGTTTTTTTTTTCCTGTGGGCATGCAGTTGTTTATATATTTGTTTCTATTAGTATTGAGTATATCGGGTACTTTTTCCCCCATTCTCGAGATACTTCACTAAGAAGAATGTGTTAACTCCATCCAGGTAGAGTCTCCATCTTTTTATGGCTGAATAGTACTCCATGGTATACATATACCACACTTAATTAATCCATTTATGGGTTTATGGGCACTTGGGTTATGTCCATGACTTGGCAATAGTGAATTGAGCTGCAATAAACATTTTTCCAACAGTCACAATTTTTTAAAAAACACTAGATGTTGGCTATGATTGATATATTTGAACTATAAAGTTACACAAACATGGAGTATAAAAGATTACACTATGCAGACACTTTCTAAAACAAGGTTGACACATTCAGGATTATCAGGTCTTTAGGTACAATGTATAACAGATCAAAATGCATATTTCATAATGATAAAAGTTCTATCATATAGGATGGTAAAATAATTATAAATTTGTATGCATTGAATAATATAGCCTTAAAAATATAAAAAATATAAAGCATAAACTCACAGGTGTAACTCAATAATCTCTCACTAATCTATAACACAAGCTGACAAAATAATCACTGTGAGATTTTACACGTATAGAGAAATAGAAATGTATATAATTAAGAAACTTGGCCTCACAGATATTTATTAAACACTATAGTCCTCTATTGCAAAACACATATTCATTTTAAGTATATACAGAAAAGTTATAAAAATTGTTTATAGGCCCATAAAGAATATCTCAAAAACAGAAAGGATTGAAATAATAAAATGCATAACTGATGTCAGTGCAAATTAGAAATGAATAGCAAAATAACAACTGAAAATGCCTATAGATTTGGAAAATAATACATTTCTAAGTAACCTGAAGATGCACGAATAAATCATAACGACATAGAGGAAATATTGTGAACTAAAGAAGAATTTTAAAATTATATATAACTACAGATGAGATGCAGCAAACCACACTTACAAGAAATTATAATTTTCAATCAAGTATGAGAAACAAATGCTGAAAATAAATGAGCTAAATATCCTCCTCAAAATTGAGAAAGAAATAGAAAATCAAATGCTTTTAAAAAGCAAAAGGAAGAAAATGTGAGAGATATAAGCACAAACAGAAAACAAACATACAGCCAAGTGGATTAACCAAGCCATGCTAGTTTTTGGAAAACTCTAATAAGATTGATAAATCCTTGATGAGATTAGTCAAGAAAAACAAGTAAAGACTAAAAAACCACTAGCACTAAGAGAAAAAGGGACATCGCTATGCATCTCACAAATACTAGAAAGTTATAATACAATATGATGAGTGATTTTGTTCCAATAAATTTTAAAATCTGAGGAAACCATCATTTTCTAGAAAAAATCAAATATATCAAAATGAACACCAAAAAAATAAGAAAATGTGAATTGTTTTAGATATACTAAAGAAAGGAAATCCTTATATTTTTAACTTTCCCACAAAATAATCTCTAGGTCTTAATGGCTTTTGATGGCATGTAATCACTGGTAAACATTTAATGGAAGAAACCTATGAATCATACTTAAACTCTTCAGAAAAGCAAAGCAGAGGGAACAATGTCCACCTTGTTTTATGAAGTCAATATCATCTTGACAAATGCTGACCAGATCCTTCCCCTCCCCAGCCTTCAGACATTGCTCTCCTTGGAGGGACCCTCTGCTCCTCCAAATCACAACTCTGCTTCCATGTCTAGTTCAAACTCCAGTGAGACTAGCCTATATCACAAAATCCCAAGACCAGAGATGTTGGCATGGATGCAGAGAAAAGGGAGCACTTTTACACTGCTGGTGGGAATGCAAATTATTACATTCATTCTGGAAAGATATATGGAGAACACTTAGAGATCTAAAAATAGAACTGCCATTCAATCCTGTAATTCCTCTACTGGGCATAAACCCAGAAGACCAAAAATTACATCATAACAAAGATATTTGTACCAGAATGTTTATTGCAGCCCTATTCGTAATTGCTAAGTCATGGAAAAAGCCCAAGTGCCCATCGATCCACAAATGGATTAATAAATTGTGGCATATGTACACCATGGAATATTATGCAGCCTTAAAGAAAGATGGAGACTTTACCTCTTTC
>CAUYPK010017177.1:0-27556 GCA_963574355.1 Loris lydekkerianus
AGTAGATAGTGATCAGAGTTGTCTAAGTTTCCCTAAACATTGCCAAATGTAGCATGTGGGTCAAAATAGCCCCTCTGAAAACCACTGTCACACATATATAAGATATATATATATATATATATACACACACACACACACACACACACACACATACGTGTGTATGTAAAGGTATTTAAGATGTATTAATAAATAATAATGATAATATTTTAAAAGATGTAGAATAATAAAAAATGCGTTAATGTTTGTTTGAAAGTTTGCTTGCAGTTCAGGAAAGGAGTAAATTATGATTGGATTGGGTAGGAATAATCAGCAACATAATTTTCTTATATAAAAAATGGGTTGTAATATTCTACCCACAACAAAGGTACACTAGAATAATGAACAGATCATATTTATGAATGCTTTCCTTTTTATAATTCTTAGAGGAAAAAGATGTACCACAAAAGAGATACTTTTCTTATTAGATTCTGTAAACTCTGTTACAGAGTACTGAAAAAATATTCAGTCTTGTTTTCTACAATGATTAAAGTGTAATTATATAAATAAAAATAAATCAAATGTTTGCATATTCAAGACAAGATAGTGCAAGGAGCACCTGTTTCCATTTTAACTGCCAGAGAGAGCACTGAATCTAAATTGGATTCTCTAAGAGAAGAGACACCACCTTAATTTCAAAGTACTGAAGAAAAAAGTCTGAAAAGGTAGTGCTCCCTTATTAAAGCTCACTTACAGAGTAATAGTAATCACTAGCACCTTAGAATTTGTTCTATGTCAGACCCTGCACTTCCTGTGTTAAATGACATTTAATTTCTATATGATCCTATTAGTTATGGTTCAAGAGATCGTTTCTATTTTACAGCTAAGGAAACTGAGGTTTAATAAGATTGAGGACATGCAGGAACAAGTGATGAGATTCAGTTCTAATTCTAGACCTATGTAATTGCAAAGCTCACGCATTATATCACCAACTTGCCACATTTTTTTTAATTCTTAAAACTTAAGGAGAACCAATGTGGAACAAAGGGTCTAATTTGGATCACATTTATTTTCAATGCCATCTGTGACAGTAGATAAATATCACTCTGGTGAGCCTCCTGCAAAAACACATTTTCATATGACAGGGACCACAGCAACTTTTAGTACTGGAATTTGTGGTGGGTGGAGAAGGCTGGGCTATGATGTCTGGCTCTGCCCCCAGAATCAGGAATGGAGGTCAAAGCTAGAGACTCTTAGTAAGTGTGGGGTCAGAATCTGAACCTATGTCTGTCTCACTGCTGACAACTGGCTCTTTTGTATGGCACCTTGCTTCTCAGAGGACTGTAAAACGAACAATACAGTAACGCACAGGGCTGGACGCCAGCTCAGACCCCAACTGTGTGCAGAGTATGAGTCTACACAGGACTCAGGAAGGCATCTGCCTAATGTTCAGAAGAGTGGAAGGTTTGCCTCTTGGGAATCATCTGGTCTGGGACGCCAGCATACGTGCCACCTACCTGGGAGACAGGAAAAAGTGTTTCTTAGGAGGGGCACTCCTTACTGATTCTTTCCAGGTTGAGGGTCTGTAATGGCTGCTTCCATGTGTGTTATTTCATCTGAGCACACCGCTCCTATTATGATGCCATTTTGTAAATGAAGAATTAGAGATTTTAAGTAGCATCTGATAAGTCCCATGTCAGTGACTGGGTTAAGGTAGGCCTTTTTATTTCCATATTATTCCATACTTCTGTTATATCAGTCTCCACATGTGGACTGCATAATTTCTTTTTCCAGGAACTTTGGTGCTGTGTTAAAATATTTTCATCTAGTTTAATAACTGAATCCCTGTAATAATTTGTGTTGAATTCTTCCTCATCTTTATCCCAGGAATAGATGGAAACATTTCAATAGATTTCTAAGAACAAATATTTACTCTGACAAACTGCTTCTGTATCTGAGTCATCTGAGTCTTTATTTCTATTTTCTCTACTTTATTTTAAGAATTTGTTTAAAATGTTTCCATAGAAACAATTGGAGAAGAAGGTGCTGAGCTGTGTAACATTCTCAGTGGATGTCTTTCTACATTTTGGACGTTCATTTCTCAAGAGATTTGAGGTGGCTATTTTTTGCCGCAGATTGCATTTCTAAAGGGGATTCTCTTCACGTTTCTCCTGTTTTAGATTATAAACGCATATTCTATAATTTTAATGAAAAATTCCAAAGACTATAAAACATTATAATTTTATTATTGTAACCAAAAGAGGGTGGCTTCGCCTATGTAACCTGCATGAATCCCCCTCTCTGCTCAGCATCTCCATAACCTACATGTTAATGCTGAGGTTGGGTCCAGGAATATTGGCTACCACAGATCTCTGTCCAGGCACATGGAATAAATGATTGCAAAATGCCATGTAAGTGAAACAGGAAGACAAAGATGAAAACAAGCAAGAACAATGCACACTAAAACTCAGTGGGGTATTCTTAGGAAAAAAGAGGTAACAGATTAATCCCAACACCAGAGAATCTGCCACACTTCAATGATCATTGAGAAGCAACATTTTTCATGGTAACACATTTAATATCCATGGCTCGTCTGAAATGAGGAAATCCGATAAATGGAGAAGCTGTTGAAATTTTCCCTCATTGCTATTTGCATGACTTTATTATTTATACCTGCACCACCAAGGCTTGGCGTGGAGACAATCACTGTTCACCAGGCGGGGAGCACTGCTGCCGTTGTTCCGTGTGTAGGGAAGAGTAATGACTAATGCTGTCTGCTGCTGCCAGGCCTCTGTTATATGCTTTTATCTTTACTGTACAGTTTTATATTTGAAGAAATCCCTTAGTCACCTGTTCAAGCTGATAAAAATCAGAAAAACCACTGAATGGAATTCTACATCAGCCTCACGCATAAAAAAGAGGATCTATGAATTAGCTATGTGAGAAGGGGTTATACATCTTTTTATTTTTATTAAATCATAGCTGTGTACATTAATGCAATTATGGGTACAATGTGCTGGTTTTATATACAATTTGAAATACTTTCATTCTACACTTAGTAGATTTGACATGTACCCTTGGTGCAAAATGCACCATAGGTGTGCTCCCACCAATTACCCTCCCTCCACCCGTCCTCCCTCCTCCCCTCCTCTTTCCCCTTCATCTTGGGCTGTAGCTGGGTTATAACTTTCATATGGACGTGTGGGTTCTTATAAATTGGTTTCATAGTAGGGCTGAGTACTTTGGATACTTTTTCTTCCATTCTTGAGATACTTTTCTAAGAAGACTATGTTCCAGCTCCATCCATGTAAACATAAAAGTGGTAATGTCTCTATCTTTTTAAAGGCTGCATAATATTCCATGGTGTACATATACCACAATTTATTAATCCATTCGTGGGTCAATGGGCACTGGGCTTCTTCCATGACTTAGCAATTATGAATTGGGCTGCGATAAACATTATGGTGCAAATATCTTTTTTATAAAGTGATTTTTGGTCTTCTGGATATATACCTAGGAGAGGAATTGCAGGATCAAATGGCAGATCTATTTTTAGATCCCTAAGTGATCTCCAAACATCTTTCCCAAAGGAATGTATTAGTTTGCATACCCATCAGCAGCTGAAAAAATGCTCATCATCCTTAATCATCGCAGAAATGCAAATCAAAACTACTTTGAGATATGATCTAACTATAGTAAGATTAGCCCATATCATAAAATCCCAAGACCAGAGATGTTGGCGAGGATGTGGAGAAAAGGGAACACTTCTGCACTGCTGGTGGGAATGCAAATTAATACATTCCTTTTGGAAAGATGTATGGAGAACACTTAGAGATCTAAAAATAGACCTGCCATTTAATCCTATAATTCCTCTACTAGGTGTATACCCAGAAGACCAAAAATCACATTACAACAAAGATATTTGCACCAGAATGTTTATTGCAGCTGAATTCACAATTGCTAAGTCATGGAAAAAGCCCAGTGTCCATTGATCCATGAATGGATTAATAAATTGTGGTATATGTACACTATGGAATATTATGCTGCCTTAAAGAAAGATGGAGACCTTACCTTGTTCATGTTTACATGGCTGGAGCTGGAACATATTCTTCTTAGTATCTCAAGAATGGAAGAAAAAGTATCCAATGTACTCAGCCCTAATATGAATCTAATTTTTGGCTTTTATATGAAAGTTATAACCCAGTTATAACCTAAGAATATGGGGAATAGGGACAGGGAAGAGAGGGAGGGGGGAGGATGGACGGAGGGAGGGTGATAGGTGGGATTACACCTGCAGTGCACCTTACAAGGATACATGTGAAACTTAGTAAATGTAGAATATAAATGTCTTAACACAATAACTAAGAAAATGCCAGGAAGGGTATGTTGACCAGTGTGATGAAAATGTGTCAAACTGTTTATAAAACCAATGTATGGTGCCCATGATCACATTAATGTACACAGCTATGATTTAAAATTAATTTTAAAAAATGATATTTTTGAGAAGGTCAGAAGGTCAAGGGCATGAATATGGCTTTGGATAGATGAAGTAGAATGAAGGAATAGATTGTTGGAAGTGTAAAAGTTGAGGAATGGGGCAGCCAGAGCGATAAATGGGTTAGCCATGTGGATACTTGGATACTTGAAACTTCCAAGAATGCTGAGCGTCATAGTGGAGCATTCAGAAGACAGTCTTGTGCCAAAGTTATTGAACAGGGGAGCACTTAGGAGCTGGTAGTTAACTGTAACAAGGAAGGGTTCTAGGTGGTTAAAGGAACTGGGGATTTTGAAAGCAGGAGGAAGATGATCTTGAAATTAAAATTGGCAGCAAAGATGATGTTTAAGTAAGGGAAAAAAAGAGTCTCCACTTATTAGAGTCAAGATTCAGTATGGCAACAGTTGAAGGCAGCATTGCCTAAATTCAGAAGACACCATTTACCTAGCAGATAAAATGAATGACACACATCCAAAGTGGCCAGGGAAAATTCAGAGAAGTTGAAGAGCAGAGGGACATCTTCTTAGGACACAAAAGTTCCACAGGGCTAGGGGAAGGGGTGAGAGAGTTCACAGATACGCAGAAATGCCAGGGAACAAGAGTCCAGGGTTATGAGTGGCCCAAGAGGCTCAAGCTTCCTGTACTTCATCCACAGTCTGATCCTTAAACCATTTGTGCTGTTCAAGGAAATTTTCCCAGGCTGCTTTTTTGTTAGGATTTTTTTTTTTATACAGAGTCTTACTTTGTTGCCCTCAGTAGAGTGCAATGGTGTCATAGCTCACAGCAACTTCAAACTCTTGGGCTCAAACAATCTTCTTGCCTCAGCCTCCCTAGTAGCTGGGACTACAGGCGCCCACCACGATGCCTGGCTATTTTTGTTTATTTGTTTGTTTTATTTTGTTTAGCAGGCCTGGGTTGGGGTGGAACCCACCAGCCCCCAGAGCATGTGGCCAATGCCTTAAGCACTGAGCTATGAGCACCCCTGTTATAATTTTTAAATAATGGGATTGGAGACAACTTGTCTCTAGGACTCTGTTTTCAGTCAGCAACAGCCTGAAGTCCTTTGGCTGCAGGTATTTTGGAGTCTGGCAATCTCCCCAGACAGGCAATGTCAGGCAAATTGGCATGATTTCTGGCCGTCACTGCTCTTCTCTTGCCTCTGGGAGCATGTAAGGAAAGGTCAGGTTACTTGGTCACAGGCCCAGCTGCCCATAGGTGTGCAAGTGTCCCAGCATTAGTTGTTGGAGTAGTCCTTCTGTTACCCATCCATGAGTATTTCCGTTTGACCTTGCCTGAGCTTGCGTCCATGAGAAGAGTTTACACAGTCTATGACCCTGAATGTAGAATGCTTTTTCTTTCTTTCCAGAGGTGATGGAATTGGCTGGTTTTCCTACAGTTTTTTGAATTACTAGATAGTCATCATAAGTGACTTATGCCTGCTCTGGAAAACATTGCAAATGAGATGGCAGTGTTGAATCCAAACACCTACTGCCTTAAACATTAGCAGACAGCATTTATGGATTGCAAAAGTGAATCAAGGCCTGCACCTCCTTGTCCTGCTACACCACTGCCCGCCTGGTAGCCTCCCACATTCTTCCCGAGGTCAACTTGTCTCTTAGATGTTATCCAGATCTATATGCCTTATTCAAGAATACCCTGGGATCTGAACCACTCTTCACTGCCTTCCTCTGAAAATTAAGTCCCACCAAGCTACCAAGGCCCCTTATACATTCTGTCCACTCAAAGAAGACCCATCAGTGGGGATGTAAATGTGTCAACTGGTCTGTGAAACTAGTGTATGATGCCCCATGATCATATTAATGTACACAGCTATGATTTAATTAAAAAAAAAATCCATCAGTGATGGCATTCAAAAATGTGAAATTTGAAACAGGCAGTGAAATAAATCCTATCCTGAGTTCAAATCCTCATTCTAGGATTTAACTAGCTGTGAAATTGGGCAGGAGACTCAACTTCTCTGATTCTCAGTTTTGATTTTCGCAAAATGGTGATAATAACATTACTAACTTTTTACAGCTACAGGTTGACCATCCCTAATATAAGAATGAATCTGAAATACAAAATCTAAAACTTTTGGAGTACCAAACTGATTCCCCAGGTGGAAAATTCCACATATAACCTACATAACATAAACTTTGTTTCATGCACAACAATGCTAAAAATAAATGTACAAAATAGCTTTTGGCTTTTCTGTGCAGTATATATGAAATGTAAATTAATTTCATGCTTAGATTTGATTCTTATTCTCAAGATATGTCATTATATACATGCAAATATTTCAAAACTTGAAAAAATGTGAAATTTGAAATACTTCTGCTCTCAGTATTTGGATAAGGGATACTCAACCTTCTTGGGAGGACTAAATGAAATGGTGTATGTAAGTTGTTTACAACTTAGAGGTAGGGTAAATTATCCACAACTGACTGTTGTTAATATTCTTACCATGACACCCTGGCAATAGATTGCATTTCTGGTCAAGGCTAAAAGTTTCTGGGGAGGGTACTAGTCACGCCAGTCTGGGCTCTCCCAATCCCAAAACATTAAGAGCCTTTCAGCAACTGTTGGAGGATAAGGGGAAAATCTGGTTCCTCTGCCTTTTACGGAAAATGTGCTGATGCAAACTCAGCCTCAGAGAGCTTCTTTCAGGGGATTAGGTGGGCTCCAAATGGCAAAACATAAAACTTGATGACTGCATTGTTGAGCATTTTCCTTTGGCAAAAATCTCAAAGGGACCATTTAAAAAAAAAATCTTTGCTGGTATATAATTTAAGCATTATACTAAAAAGTGAGGAGGAAACATTTTTCATATCAGGCTTTCTTTGCCAACCACAGAGAAGGAGGTATCTTATTCCTACTGTTTATAAAAAACAGGTGAGATACTATAAATCATGTCAAAAACCTAAATTCCATGCAGTATTCTCCTTTCCACTCCTGACCTTAACTTGATGCATTGTTCCTTTAGCTTAGCTTTATTTTGACTTTACTGCGTATACACTCAGCTACCTTCTGGCTCCTGTTATAATACCTCAGTGGTGCTAGGCTTGGTGCAGAGATACCAAAATGAATCAGGTAAAGACTGTGCCAGAGGCCTTCTCATCTATGTTGGGAGGTAGAAGCCAGGCATCTGTGAGTTCCAGGGTCAAATACAGGCCTGGTCCTGTGCCAAGGAGGGTAGGGAGAGGAGACGATGTGAGGGGACGGGAGGGAATAGGTACTGGACACCTCCCGTGTGCCAGGCATGGTGCCAGACACTCCCGTTTGACCCCCATGAGCACCCTGTGCAGTAGGCAATGCTATCCTAATCTTACTGACAGGCAGAAAGATAAATTTAAAAAATGGAATTTAGTTGCAGAACAGTGCCAACAGGAGAGGACATTATAGCCATAATTAATGGATTATTTCTGAATACTCTTCCTATCTTGACTTCATCTTGTTTTCCTATTGTAACAACAACAATGAAACATCCCCATTTGTCTCTTTATGTGCCAGCTACTGTCCTCAGTTTTATATATACAAACTCATTTACTCTAGCTCGGGGTGGGTGTTACAATCCTCATTCTATACACTGGATCATGAAAACACAGAAATGTCAAGTTACTTGTCCCAAGTTGTACAGCTCATGATAGGAAGGAGCCCAGTTGGAAGAAGCCCTGGAATCTCAGCTCTTAATTACTTTCTATGTTGCCTTTTTTGATGATTTTTCTTCACTCCTGTTTTTTGATTTTAAAAAGTTGTTTTTTAATGTCTCTCTTTGTAGATTTCAAATCCTCTTGTTTGAAGAAGAACCCAGGAATAATACATGTACATGTTATGGCAATGTTAATTCATTGTAGTCAGAGGATGAAGGAAAGTAGAAAGAAATTGAGAAAGAGTTCTCCATTATGTTTTCCATCTATTTCCATCTTAACATAAAAAATATGAATACATCCACAAACACAAAATACACCTGCATAAATTCTAGAACGAACAGGAGGAAACCAAACAGAGTTCAGGCATACTATGTCCTAGAACATGGGCAGCATGGATTGACAGTGCTTCTGTGGCTCTTTATTTTCACTTCTTTAATCCATTCACCTAGATCATCTATTGAGGGCCACTGTGCATGTGGTTGTGCCTACACGTGTGTGTGTGTGTGTGTGTGTGTGTGTGTGTGTGTGTATTTAAGGGTGTTTTGTTGACTGGGCTGCACATTCTCTGAGATCACTGAATGACAATCTCTTCTTCTCACTCTGACACATATTCACACTGCAAATACACACCATCAATCTCTTTCTCTGTTTCATCTTTTCTCCTTTATACTCAGACATTTGAGCAGAGAACACTTACAGCACATGCATGCTGCTGGCTTCCTACCCAATAAGCTTCTCCTTTTTGTTTAGTGATGATCTCTGACTGTACTTGGAGTGACGATATACTTAGCTTCAAGGCTGTTTTTCAGTCCTGTTTGCAATGGGGGGTGGGGTGGGTGGGTGATCCTTCTTAATTTTGTCCAGATCCTTGGTGGTTTTGTCTTTAATTTTGTTAGTTTCTTGAGACATTTTTGAACTTTTTTTTTTGCTGGTTTTCCACTTTTCTTCAATTCCTTTTATCTTGTTTGCCATCAATATTCTGAATTCCATTTCTGTTATTTCAACAATTTCTTTATGGATGGAAAAAGCTCCAGTCTGATCCCTTAGGGGAGTTGATCTGTTCTGATTTTTCATGTTTCTGGGGTTCTTTTGCTGATTCTTCCTTACCTGTGGTTTCTTTTTCTTTCTTTCTTTTCTTTACTTCTTCTCCTTTGAACTCTAGGCTATAGGGTTGAGTTAGCCCTGTTTGCCCTAACTTCCCTTCTTGCTGCTTTTCTCTGCTTGGGGTATCCCACCTGGTGACTCTGTGCCCTAACACCACTGTCTCTCAGTGGAGCCATCTGAGTGGTGACACAGTCTGCGTGGAGCTGTTTGAGTGGAGCCATCTGAACGGAGCTAAGTGGAGGCACATTCTGAGTGTAGCTGTCTGAGTGGTGCTATCTGAGTGGTGGCACCATCTGAGTGGAGCTGTTTGAGTGGAGCTATCTAAGTGACAGCACAGTCTGAGTGTAGCTGTCTGAGGGTAGCACAGTCTGAGTGGAGCCATCTGAGTGGAGCTGTCTGAGAGGCGACACAGTCTGAGTGGAGCCATCTGAGTGGAGCCATCTGAGTGGAGCTGTCTGAGTGGCGACACAGTCTGAGCGGAGCCATCTGAGTGGAGCTGTCTGAGTGGAGCTGTCTGAGTGGTGACACAGTCTGAGTGGAGCCATCTGAGTGGAGCTGTCTGAGTGGTGACACAGTCTGAATGGAGCTGTCTGAGTGGAGCCATCTGAGTGGAGCCATCTGAGTGGAGCTGTCGGAGTGGCAGCCCAGTCTGAGTGGAGCCATCTGAGTGGAGCTGTCTGAGTGGTGGCCCAGTCTGAGTGGAGCTGTCTGCGTGGTGGCCCAGTCTGAGTGGAGCTGTCGGAGTGGCGGCCCAGTCTGAGTGGAGATGTCTGAGTGGGGCCATCTGAGTGGAGCTGTCTTAGTGGCAGCCCAGTCTGAGTGGAGATGTCTGAGTGGAGCCATCTGAGTGGAGCTGTCTTAGTGGCAGCCCAGTTTGAGTGGAGCTGTCTGAGTGGTGGCCCAGTCTGAGTGGAGCTGTCTGAGTGGAGCCATCTGAGTGGAGCTATCTTAGTGGAGCTGTCTGAGTGGAGCCATCTGAGTGGAGCTGTCTGAGTGATGACACAGTCTGACTGGAGCCATCTGAGTGGAGCCATCTGAGTGGAGCTGTCTGAGTGGTGACACAGTCTGACTGGAGCCATCTGACTGGAGCCATCTGAGTGGAGCCATCTGAGTGGAGCCGTCTGAGTGGAGCCATCTGAGTGGAGCTGTCTGAGTGGTAGCACAGTCTGAGTGGAGCCATCTGATTGGAGCCATCTGAGTAGAGCTGTCTGACTGGAGCCATCTGAGTGGAGCTGTCTGAATGGTGGCCCAGTCTGAGTGGAGCTGTCTGAGTGACAATGCAGTCTGACTGGAGCCATCTGAGTGGAGCTGTCTGAGGGGAGCTGTCTGAGTGTCAGCACAGTCTGAGTGTAGCTGTCTGAGTGGAGCCGTCTGAATGGCAACATGGTCTGAGTATAGCCATCTGAGCAGAGTCATCTGAATGGAGCTGTCTGAGTGGCATTATGGTCTGAGAGGAGCTGTCTGAGTGGAGCCATCTGAGTAGAGCTGTCTGAGTGGCAGCATCTGCTCATGCTACTCCCCCTTTTCTCAGGAGAGGCTACAAAAGGAATTGCCAGTAGACCACCATCTTGGAGAGTCTCTCTCCTTGCAGCTAGGGGTGGGGTGGTGGTCACTGAGACAGAGCAGAAGTTGTTGGGTAAGAGATCTAGAAAATCTCTGAGGAGGCACATAGACAGCTCCACCCCCATGTCCTTCCACCTTTCTGCCTAGAATATGAATATGGTACATCTAGCTTTGACACTCATCTTGGACCATGAGGGAACATGGATGAATACCCTGCATAGGGCTAGAGGAAAACTAAAACAGAAAGGGTGTTGTGTGAGTCCTATACTGCCTAATACTAGACTCCTTTCACATGACAGTGAAACAAAGTTTTATCTCCTTGAATCCATCCTCTCTGGTCTCTTGTCTTTGTAGTTAGAAGCCAAGCACAACTTCTAGCCAACAGAAGATTTAATATTTTTTTATATTAAATGAAAATAAGAAAAAAAATAAAAAAATAAGGGGTTTTCTGAAAATAATTTAAGTTTTGCATCCTCATCTTCTGGATTAAATAGTGAACCCAAAAGATTGTTAGTCAAGACAAAGAAAAGTCTTCTATTTTGTCATTAAAAAAAAAAAGTTATAATTTTAATGGCCCACTCTAATGAAGAAAAATATCTCCCAGGACATTTCTAGCTTGAAATGCCCCCCACCCCCCTTTTTTAGTTAAGTGTTTTCCTTTCATGAATTCTTTCTTCCTCTTGGGTTTTTAACAGAATTTGTCAATTTTACATGGCATCTTCAGAAACTCCACTAGCTCTCAGTCTCTGCACTTAGCATTTTGAAAAAAAAACCCGGAGCAATCTATCTTTCCCTCTATTGGCACTTACAGGAAAGTCTCAATTCCTCCTTGTGAAAACCAAACGCTTTTCAACATAACTGGTGTTAACTGAGTGGGTAGCAAACTAAAGCCTGAAAAACACAACAGCGGTTAAATGGATGTGTGTGACTTGTGAAGATCTTATTCTCGGGAGTTTCCTAGGAGGTTTGCATGTTTTCTTCTCTCAGGATTCCTCTGGTATATCATTAATTCCCTGCAGTGTAAAACTGGAAACAGGGAGCTGCAAGGAGGCAAGAGAAGTGAGGGGGAAAGTGTTTAGAATACAGTGGTGTGCTATAAACATACAACAACTGGTTTGGGAGTGGGGAGGAAGACTGATCTGCAGCATTCGCCAGTTTCTATAGTGTGAGTATGCTTACCATGGCTGATTTCAGTTACTAGACTAGCTGAGAGCTAGCTTGTACATTTCCTGAGTGAATTTAACAATCAGCTCTCAGAAGCCTTTGGAGCTGTCTCTAGCGTTTCCCTGCAGGCACATCCTTTCCATCATACTTCCCAACAATCCGAGGAGGGTTTTATGGGATCATGTTAAAGGTGCTGGAACAGAGTCTATGAGATGTTAAATAAGTTGTCCACAGTTGTTGAACCGTTTGGCAGTGAGGCTGGGATTTGCACCTAGGCCTGTCTGATTTCACAGTTGAGTTTTCAATTCCTACATTGAAAGAACACGGATAAAATGAAAAGAAAGGGGAAAAAAAAAAAAAAGAAAAGTAAAGTAAAAGAAGAAGGCGAACAGTAAGGGGCAGTTTCAAGCTGACCCCAAGCAGGTCCCTGAGGCCTCTCCAAGCAGTGTACTAGGACAAGAGGTCAGCACACTGCAGCCCATGGGCCAAATCCAGCCCCATGACCTATTTTTGAAGGGCTGAATGTTTATTACATTTGAAAAGAATTGTTAAAAAAGCAAAAAGAAGAAAATGTGATAGAGCCTGAATGTGACCTACCAGGCCTGAAATATTTACCCTCTCTGGCCCTTTAATGCCCTTCCAGGCCTGACATGACCTCCCTAGCCTGCCAGCTGTAGGGAGAGAAGTAAAGGGAATGAGAACAGCCACCTTTGGTTAAAATCTCCTACCACCCCCAGCCACTTGCTGTGGATTATCTAAATTAGTTCTTAAATAATCCTGAGGTGTTTTGCATTTGCTGTCCCCATTTCAGCCAGAGGGAAAACTAAGCCTTCAGGATGAATTTGCTAGTCTAAATTCCCATCTAGGAAGTGGCAGAAATCAGACTGGAATATAGGCTTTTGAGCTTTAAATCCTTGTGAAACCCTCAGTGTATTGTCTTCCGCCAGGATTCAGCCCCCAGATTTTGTGTTTCTGAGCTCCTGGCCAGGGTAAAAGAATACTACCTATATACCAATATGCAACCAGATGGCCCCTAAAATAATCTTAGGAGTCAAAGTCACATTAGGAACACGGAGGAGGAAGTGCAGAATTCTGCCAATGAGCTGAGTCCGAGGCTTCACAAAGAAGTTGAAGATGAGGTGGTTCTCAAATGAAGGGTGTTCAAAGAAGTGTGAAAGTCTCTGGGAAGTGTGATGGAGTGGGCATTCTGGGAACTGGTAGGTAATTCGCTCTAATTGCAGTGTAGGGCTCACAGTGGAGAGATGGCAGGGCATTCCCCTTGACAGCTAGGTTGGAGCTAGATTAAGAGAGTTGAAAGGTCTATGAATACCCAAAAATGAGACTAGAGAATAGGAGAGGTAGGTTCAGGCAAGGTTTAATGATACAGACCCACCTGGGCAGAGCCACAATGATGTCTGCCCTGAGGACAGTTGGAGACCTTTATTATATGGGACCAGTATTTTATGTGTGGGGCTAGCTAAGCTATTTGTGGTCTTCTATTCCAGGAAGGGAGGGCAAGTTCTGGACCTAATACCCTGCTACCTGTCAGCTGCTTGGGACAAAAGTGCTGAACAGAGAGGAAGCAAAATGGAGAACAGCATATGTTTCTGGAGTTAAATGAGATTACATATGTAAAAATGCCTGGAACATGTGAAACTTTCTAATGATACTCAAGATATCTAATAAAATAAGAGTAAGATCTGCCACAACTGTACCATATTAGAATTTAGGATTAAGTTAGTTATTTTGTATAAAATATTATATTTAATGAAATAACTAGGATCTCTTATAGAATTATTATTATTATTATTTTTTTTTGAGACAGAGTCTCACTATGTCGCCCTTAGTAGACTGCTGTGGGATCACAGCTCACACAACCTCAAACTCTTGGGCTTAGGTGATTCTCTTGTCTCAGCCTCTTGAGTAGCTGGGACTATAGGTACCCACCACAATGCCCAGATATTTTTTGGTTGTAGTTGTCACTGTTGTTTAGGAGGCCTGGGCCACGCTCGAACCCACCACCTTCGGTGTATGTGGCTGGCGCCCTACTCACTGAGCTATGGGCGCCAAGCCAAATTAATATTAAACCTCAATTAATCAAGGGTAAGTAAGACCATATTCAATTGTCACCTGGACCTGGCTGGTTATAGCCAGTGAGAGGCCTCAGAAATGGTCTGAGGGTAGGAGCAAGGCAGGAGTGAGGGAATTTGCTCCCTTTCCCTGTGCTTGCAGCAGCCGCTACATCCCCTCTGAGTCTCCTGCTCTCCCCAGCAGCCTCTATATGGTTTCAGCTTCTGATGGGTGACTTGGACCCTGGGCTCTCACAACTCCACATCCTCCCTTTGTCCCCAAAGCCTCGGGTAGCAGTGGTGTCCTGCTGTTGTTGGTCTCTGAGTTGCTTCAGTGTCCATTGCTGGGTTTTCAGCTATTCTAGCATTGAGGTAATTAATTTCTTAGTCTAAAGCCTCTCTGGTTTCAGTACTCTGTGATTTTTATCTTTCTGGTTATTTTTACTCTACTAGGTTGTTTCAATCTGCTCATGCTGGCAAACAACAAAACACCATAGCCTAGGTGGCTTAAACAGCAGAAATTTATTTTCTCACAGTTCTGTAGTCTGGAAGTCTAAGACCAAGGTGCAGCTTGGTTGGGTCCTGGTGAGAGCTCTCTTCCTGGCTTTCAGATGTCCTTCCTTCCACATCCTCACAAGGTAGAGAATGAGAGAGAAGAGAGGGAGCAAGCTGTCTGGTATCTCCCCTTGTAAGGGCACTAATACTATCATGAGATCCCCACCCTCAAGCCCTCCTCTAGCCCAATTATCTCTCAAAGGCCCCATCTCCATACCATTATACTGAGGGTTAGGGGATTCAACGCATAAATTTTTTTTTTTGGGGGGGAGACACAAACATTTAGTCTATAACTTAAGTACAATTGTTTATAGTTAATCCTGCTTTGCAGATTCAGAAACTGAGACTAGGAGAAGTAAACCATCTTGTCCTAACTAGTAAATTCCAAAATTGTTATTCAAATCCAGGTCTAGGCCTCTAATGGCATACAATTAACTATCATACCAGATTGCTTCATAGTATGTCCACACAGAAATCCAGTTATCATGTATGTATTTAACATGCTAACACAACTCCACCAAATTCTTACGACTTGTACTAGCTTGTGGGAAATGGCCTGTGCTAATTAAATCACCATGTGATTGATGGGTTACTTTAAAACATAGAGCTAACATCTGCAACTCTTTACAGTTCACGAAGAGCTCGCCTACTCATTACCTCATTTCCTCATTTGATCTTTGCAACACCCTCATCATGTTGGAAGGACAGATCTAAACAGAAACTGAAGGTCAGACAGAGCAAGCTAATTACTCCAAGTCACACAGCCAATAAGGGGCAAAGGGATGGCACACTTACACCCAAACCTCTGGCTCTTGATCTGGCTGCCCTGTCAAACCAGGCAGCAATACAGGGCTCACAAGAGATCTACAACAGCGAAGGCCTCGTTGAGTGGGAGCTGCTTCTACCATTATTTTAGACTTCCTGAGTATCATAAGATTCATTTATTGGTTTTTCCAATAAGAGATCTGAGGGCTTGTCAGTGCGCCATGCTGCCTCTTTGAAGTTACAGACTTCAAGGGATGCTCTGTTCACCAGAGGAGGAGCTTTCTAAGTACGGTGGGTCAGGAGGGTTTGCAATAGAACATCCGAAGCTCTTGCCTAGTGGCAGCTGGCTCCACAGATATTTAATGATCCCATCTGTGTAAAAATAGATACCTTAAAGCACTTCAAAGCATTTTGTTTTCTTTAAATAGTTTAAATGCATTCTTCCTAGTTGTTGTACTCCTAATTTGCTTAGTGAAACTTCTTAGATTTTGAAGATCTAGGGGAGAAAGTAAACTTACAAATCATTTTAAAGATCATAATGAGACTCAGGATCAGAATGTTTGAATGTCTTATCCAATTTCACATAACTCATTGGTTCACAAGTGAGGTTTGCTCTTGGACATGCCACTGTATCTTGGGAATTTGGGGAAAGATGGATTAATAAAAAGGAATCCCTTCCCTCAAAAGTGCACCATCTAGTAGAGGGATTGGGGCTTCACACCGAGGCCTGCCTATCAGAATGCAAAGTGAGACTGTGATGACATATGCTTGGGTACTAATGGGAATTCAAGGTTCATCCTTGGAAAATGGCCACCAATCTTGACTCAGTACTAAAAGAGTGTGATTTTGAAATATAAAAACTACAATATATGAATTAAGGCTGTGGCAACAAAGCCTATGCCTGGCCTTTGGCTTTGTATCCGACTTATAGCAAGTTTTCTGAATTAAGTATCCCTTTCCCTTAGGAACAGTAAACCCAGAGCTTCCTAGGCCTGAAAGAGAATTTGGGGCCTTCTCCTGCTGTACGTTCTATTTTTACTGTTTAACTCAGAAACTTAAAGCCATAGCAGGTGGCTGTGGAGGGTGCTAGACTCCAGCCTTCTTGGTCAGGGTGCAGGGTGCTCCTGTGAGGTACAGGGTGTACTTTGCAGGAGTGAAGGCAAGGCCTGAGTGGGCTGGGCTGGCCCAGCGTTCTGATCTACTTGGGCTGAGGTGGGTGTTAAAAGAAAAACTTTAGACAAATTAAATTCTACTGATTTTTATTGAGCAAAGAATGATCTGTGAATCAGGTAAACCCCAGAACAAGATGGTACAAGGGTAAGCTACAGTCTGTTTACACATCTAGTTATGTTATAGTTCACCATGTGCAGAGAAACCTTTAGGCCAAACTTAAAATATGTAAGGAGACAGCTTTTGGCTAAACTTCACATGGCAATGGGATTCTGTGGGAGCCTGGAGACAGTTACAGGGTGTCCAGGCCAGGTTGGATGAGTGCCTCTAATGTAAGCCTGGAAAAGCATTTGAAACATCTTTGGGGATGGGGACAGCAAAAGGACTGAGAAGCAGGGGGAGCCTAGACAGCTCCGGCTGTTGTGGGATGGGGATCACACCATGTGAAGAGCGCTGCCTTGGCCCTTCTCTTTGGGAACTGCCTCTTTCTTGCTTCTTCCAACTGGGCCTCTCCCTCCCTGACCATCTCTGGCTCCTTTCTTCAATCTTGATCTAAGTGACTCTCCTCCCTCCCAGCACCAGCACCCTGCCCTTTCTAGACCTCCTCAAAACAGAAACACATACAAATGCAAACACGTGGGTATGTGACCCTTCTGACCAAATGATTCTTGGTCTTCAGTTTGATTTAGGAGAATAGGGCCAGCTTATAAACCTACGTGGAAAAGTTAATCATGTCAAGAAATTGTTGAGGAAGATTTTTGCATGTTATGAATCAGACAAGGGCCTGATATCTAGAATCTACAGGGAACTCAAATTAAATAGTAAGAAAAATGCAAACAACCCTCTCTATAAGTTGGTTGTTTGAGATTTGAACAGAAATTTCTCCAAGGATAACAGATGAATGGCCAAAAAACACATGAAAAAATACTCATCATCTTTAATCATCAGAGAAATGCAAATCAAAATTACTGTAAGATATCACCTAACCCGAGCAAAATTAGCCCACATCACAAAGTCACAAAACACCAGATGCTGGTGTGGATGTGGAGAGAGGGGAACACTTCTACACTGCTGGTGGGAATGCAAACTAATACAGCCCCTTTGTAGAGAAGTATGGAGAATCCTCAAAGATCTAAAAGTAGACCTTCCATTTGACCCTGCAATCCCATTAGTAGGTATCTACCCGAAAGAACAAAAATCATTTTACTCCAAAGACATTTGCACTACAGTGTTTATTGCATCTCAATTCATAATTGCCAAGTCATGAGAGCAGCCTGAATGCCCATCAACCCATGAATGGATCAACAAACTGTGGTGTATGTACACCATGGAATCCAGCCATTAAAAAGATGAAGACTTTACATTGGTTCCCAACCTTCCTAAGGTCTCAACCCTTTAATACAGTCCCTGTGGGTCATGACCCACAGGTTGAGAACCACTGCTTTACATCTTTTACATTTACCTAGATAGAGTTGAAATACATTTTTCTTAGTAAAGTATCATGAGAATGGAAAAATAAATACCCAATGTTCTCCATACTAATATGAAGTCAATATACAAACAATTATATGTTCCTAAGAACAATGAAACACTACTATAGTCCAGTTCTGGGGTAAAGGGAAGCAGGAAGGAGGGGTAGAGGTGGGATCTCCCCTAATGTGCACATTGTGAGGGTGTAGAACACACTCCCTGGGTGAGGGGCTCTTCTACAAATGGAACTTTGCCCTGGAAGTGAGAATAATGTAAACTAAAAATTTTACCATCTTATTAATTTGAATAAAGTTAAAAAAAAAAAAAAAAAAGAAATGGTCCTCTCCATGAATGTGGTAGACAAACTCTAAGGTAACCCTTGATCCCCAACTTCTGATGTTCACAGCTCTCTGAAATTTCCTCCTCTTGAGTGGTACCTGCGACTTGTTTCCAATCAATGGAACCTGGCTTAGGAAGAGACGTGCACATGATTCTGTGTGTGTGATCACACAAATGCACAGCGCCAATGTCACTGGTCTCTCTCTCTCCTATTGTCTCTGTCTCTGACTTTGAAGAAGCTGTCATGAAACCTTGAGCTGCAGGGAAAAACATTTTTCCAACAATCTGAGGGTGCAGGGAAACAAAGCCTTCGCATTTCTAACCCAGGGTGCCCTGGGTGGCAACTTGACTGCAGCCCTAAGCAGAGGACTCAGCTAAGCTGTTCCCCTCCTGACCCCAGCTCACAAAAACTGTGAGATAATAAATGTGTATTTTTTTAGGCTACTAACTTTGTTGTAATTTGTTACATAGCACTAGAGAACTCACCCAGATTTTGGTAGCTAGGAGTTGGGTGCTTTAATACAGAGGCTCCTGGAAACAAGGAGAAAGAAAATTATAGAAGAGCATAATTTCTCTGACCAAAGGAAATAGCAGATGGCTTTATACCTCCACACTGCCTATGTTTTTATATTTTTCATCAAGAGTTCTCCCCCTCTATCCTCAAGCTTTTATGAAAGCTTCATTGACATTCATCACTCCATCCATTCAGTGAACATCTATTGTATAACCCATCACTGTGGGGGCTTCCACCATACTCGGATTTAACTCCTGATGGTCCTTCCACATGTATGCAAAGAATCCCATGGTCAGGGTGAAGTGTCCTGAGAACACCACAGTTGGCTCTTCACATCCATGGGTTCTACATATATGGATTACAAGCACAGATGGAACTGAACATGTACAGACTCTTTTCTTCTTATTATTATTTCCTAAATAATACAATGTAACAACTATTCCTGCAGCATTTACAATGTATTAGGTGTTATAAGTACTCTAGGGATGATTTAAAGTATACAGAAGGATACACACAAGTTATATGTGAATCCCACACCATTTTATATCAAAGACTTGAGCATCAGTGCATTTTTTGTATCCATGGGAATTTCCGGAACCAATCCCCCACAGATACGGAGGGATGACTGCATTTAGAATGTGTGTGTGCACAGTATCAATCTGTCTGGCCTTTCACTCATGGAACACATATTTGTGACAAAGCGTATAAGTGAAAAGTGCAAGGTTATTTGAGAGCATTTAGTGGGGGGACCTAACCTGAGTAGGGGGTCAGGGCACATCACCCAGAGGAAGTAATATTTAAGCTGAATCTGGAAGGATAAGAAGGGGCTTATGGGTGGTAGCAGTAGGAAAAGGGGAAATGGGCCGTGGGGTAAGATTCTGGCAGAGGCAAGAGAGAACTTGGCATTTTCTTAAGACCTAAACACAGGCCACATGTATGCAACCTACTCCACAGGTGTGAGTAGCACAGGGTAGTGGGAAAGAAAGAGGAGAGGGATAGCAGTGGCGACTGTGCAAGAGCTGGGAAATCCCTGTGACTCTATTTTTATTCTGAAAACCAAATGGATGAAGAACGTGTTTCTGTCTCCATTAGGGAAAGTTAAAATGGGGAAAGGCCACAGAAGGATCATAGACCCTTGGCAGGGCACCAGAAAGACACAGAGGGAGGTAAACAAGGTTCATGGCTAGGAGAATTAAGATGGAAGGCAGGCTCCTTAGGGAGGTGGCGAATAAACTCAGTGTAGATCAAGAGAAGTAGGAAATTACAAAACCTGGGTTCCTGGAAGAGCTTGGACATGCAGGAGAATAGGCCCATAGTCTATCTGATACAGAAAGAGACACGATGAGCTTCTTAGACATCAGCAAGAAGCAATGCATGCAAACTTTCACCAAGACATCTTGCTGGGACTTTTATTAAAAGTATGACTAGAGTAGAATCTGTAACCATTTTATGCACCTGGAGTTGCATGCCCAAGTGTGGTGTAGCAGAACGTCTCTCCAATCTTAGAGGCTGGAGACCTGGGTGTTCTGAGACCCCCTAAATGGCAGTATGCCAGTCATTCAACCAGGCAGGCCCCCATTAGTTACCTGACGGGGTGCACAGCAGATGATCTCAAAGGCTCCAACAGGAAGGATTATTCACATCTTCATAGACCGTCACTGGTACCCACAGTCAATCTCATGAAGACTGGCTTAAGAGTGTATGATAGGGGTGAAGAATTTCTCAGGAAAGAAGACCTGATGCTGTAATCAGGAGGAGATATCCAGCCTCCTGGATATCTGGGATGGTGTCAGGAAGGTAAGGAGGAAGCTGGCATCCCATGGGTTCTGGGGCCCTACAGTGTGCTCTGTGTCCAGTGCAGCTTTCATAATAAAGATATTGTAAAGTCAAATGCCCCCAAGACTCATAAATCTACTCTTGTTTTTTTCTTTCATTAATCCAATTTTCATATCCTCAAATCACATTATTGTTATTATCATGGATTCCTTCTTCATAGTGAGCAGTTTTAACTAGATTCATTTCCTGTTTCTTACCCTTAAAGACCAGTGCATGACGTCTGAAGGCTCTTGAATGTCGGGAGAATGTGTGATAAAGGAACAAACATTGTGAACTGATAGCTCAGGGAGATGGAGAGTGTGGCCACGTCTGGATATGGGTGAAGGTGAAAGGGGAAGGAAGAGAGCCCAGCAGACAAAGCTGCTATAGCTGCTCTTGCCACATCCACACCCAGTGACCCAGCCAGGAATAATGCTGGAGAGACCATGCTATTGTTGAATCTCGAGTTTTCCCTGGCCTTGCATCAGCCTTGTTATTTATCTGATTCTTCATTTCCTGGATGGTTTTGGCAGGGAAGAACTTCTGCCATTTAGGGGGTCTCAGAACACCCAGGTCTCCAGCCTCTAAGATTGGAGAGACGTTCTACTACACCTCACTTGGGCATGCAACTCCAGGTGCATAAAATGGTTACAGATTCTACTCTAGTCATACTTTTAATAAAAGTCCTAGCAAGATGTCTTGGTGAAAGTTTGCATTGAAGTGCCAATCTCTTATAAATAATAAGGCCAGAGGCTGCTGAATGTGCCTGATTTTTCCACCTTGCAGGTGGAATCAAACTTGAAGAGTAAGGAGCCTTTCTGACCTTGGAGTTGAGGTCCCTGACCTTGCAGATGCCAACCACTTTGAGTTATTCTATGGGAATATAGATTATTGGCATTTTTTAGGATTCAGTTTTATTTTTTATCATTAAAAAAAAATTCTTTTGGGGGAAACTTTCCAAAGTTTCAGGCCAAAGAGCAAGGTACGGTGTAGCATTCACAGTGCACAAAAGTGCCTCTCATTAGCTGTATGATTTTGGCTGAGTTATGTGATCCATCTAATCTGAGTTTCCTCTCTGGTAAAAGAGAGCTAATAATAATACTGACCACATGGGAGTGCAATAGGGAGTAGATAAGATAATGTACATTCTGGTGCCAAATGTCTATGTGTCATCAGCAGTTTAGATCCAGGACAGCCAAAGTCAGCATTGTAAGGGTCTATGTGGAGAGAGAGGATAATAGAAGAATACAGCAACATAACAAAACCTTGATTATGAAGAAGCATAGCTTAGTGGTTCTAGAATGTGCATTTTAGAGTCAGACCTAGGACAAACTCCCAATTCTATCACTTATTAGATGTGTGACATTGGGAATTATTTTAATCTTTGGGCCTCAATTCTCTCATCTGTTCTGTTGGGTTGTCTTGAGAACTAAATGTGGCAGAAACTTAATAAATACCCAAGAAGCCTGCCTTCTTTTCTTCATGAATCATCAAAAGACTATATTTCTCAGCCTCCCTGAATCTACATGAGGCTTGTGACGAAGCTGTGGTCAATGGAATGTAGGTGGCAGTAATATATGTTACATAGTCTAAATCTTAACCCCGTAAACCTTCCTTGTGATCCTCTATATTCTCTCTTTTCCTACCTGATGGTTAAATGCAGAGGATCCAGAGGCAAACTCCAGGTTCATGGAAGACAGAGCCATTATCTGGAAGGAGCCTGGGTCCCTGAATGACTGTGTGGAGCATATGACTCTTCCCCCCACCCCTGACAATCTGTAGTGGACTATGGAATAAACTGCTGAGATTCTAGAATTATTTGCACTGATGAATTTGTTCTCATAAAGCACATGGCAATTCTTCAGTAAATGTTAGCTATGATTATCATTGCTATTATTTACTTTCTGGCTGGAATGGCTGAGTGAGCAATTCCAATACTTTAATAGGACTTAATATGACAGGTGCATTTTTGTTTTCTGTCCTGACTTGGAAGATTGACTCCTGGTCTCTGAATTCCCTAGAAAAGAAATTAATCATATAATCATTTATTTATCTAATTCATGATCATCCACTGAAATGCTGTATTAAGTCTGGGGAATGTAGAGACAATAGCAACATGAAATCTTCAATTTCAGAAAAAGAGACTGGCATACAACAAACTCTATTATCATGAAGAATAAAATGTATGCTTTAACGCTTATCTAATCAACATAAATTGTGGCCTACGACATTTTGCTTCTTAAGAAATCGCTAATACTCTTTCAGAGTTCATCCCAGGTTAGATCTATGGGAACATTTGACCATGTTTTATCCACCTTTCCATGGCCAGGGAAAGACAAGAGAAGGACAGTGAAGCAGGAACCATTGGTTCATTGAAAACTGCATATGTGTTTCCATGATGTTCTGTGGCTTCTCAAAGCCTTCCCAGCCCTTCCCTTCCTTTTTCCCTCCTACCCAGGATTGCTGACATGGTCAGCTCCTTCAGGAATGTGCTTATTTGTCCTGCTTTCACAGAACAGGGTGAGTAAAGGTCCAGCAGGAACCACTGGAGTGCCAGTGTTGTTGAGCCTCACCCCCTCCCCTTTCCTGGGACTCAGCTTTCATGTCTGTAAAATAAGCCAAATTAGAATGGAATGGGGGTGGTTGAGTACACAGCATTTCCTCCTTCCACTACAAACAACACTAACATGCATGCATGCAAAACTCCCATTTTAGTTGAACCTGAACTCACACAGGCTGCCACAACCTTTCTTCAAGACAGATTGTGTGGCTGTGCCAACTGGTCGGTGTTGGCCCCACAGAAAGATGCATCTTTGGTAAAACAATAATAATTTCTCATCTCCTTAAACTTATTTTTAAAAGAACTTTTAGATCTATCATCTGAATCTCACTGGAGGGCTGGGTGGCATCTGTTACTTTTGTGCCCTTCCCCCACTGTGTTCAGCTTTCAAGATAAGCTGGACAAATGCTTGAGGACTGAGAAGGAACCTCCTCCTGTTCCCTTCCTGCTCCACTCCCTCTCCAGTACAGCGGTAGTCTCACTAGCACTGCCTCTTTGACCCAGGACTACATCACCTCCAAGCCTCATCTAGTCCATCCTTCTGCCCCTAACAAGGCTACTTCACAGTCATTCTAGCAGTGACTAGGAAGAGGGAAAGCACTCGGCCCTAGGGCCTCTTCTAGGAATGCCTGACAGTAAAGCTAGCAGAAGTCCATTGGACCTGTTTATGGGTACTCAAAGGATTCCAAATCCAGGCCATGGATTTTTCCTTCTGAATGTATCATTAGGTCCAATTGTGTGCCAAACCAGCTCAGAGGCAAGACTTTGTAACTGTGCCTTTTCATTCATTATTATTTTTAGGGCAGCTCTGTTTCTCATTGACGGGGGCCTGTTGGGCCCTTCCCTTGCCTTGTCATGCTCAGGGCAGCCTGTTTGGCAGCCCTCCAGGGACAAAGCTTGTCCAGAGGTGCTGTCGCCTGCCTCTCCTGACTGGTGGGGACAGGCCTGGGCTAAGGCTGCCTTTTTTCTTTCACAGTGGGTTGTTTTACCTCGGGCTCTGATGGCTCAGCAAAAGTCACTGGATGCTGTGCAGTGCGGGGGTCCCTGAGCTGCATGGTTTACGTTGGAGACCATCCGGGCACATTGTTCTGGGCCATCTGCACAGTGCCAGCATTTTTCCTTTTTGTCCAACAGTGTGAATAGTATGGAAAGGGTCATGCCCAAGTCAGCAGGGTCTGCCTTGTGTCACAGAGGCCCCCTTTCCCAGCAATGTGAATGCTGTCAATGGTCATGGGGAGAGGGAGCCCCAGTCAGTGAGGGTGCTGGGGAGGCAGCTGTTCAGACTCAAACTTTAAAATTGCAAAGCCACCTGCAGGCACCATACAGGGCAAGGAGAACAGAGACAAAGAAAGTGAAACAAAAGATGGTAAGAGATTCACAGGGGTAGGAGAGAAGGTAGAAAATGAGAGAAAGTGTTTCTTGAGTAATTCCTTTCTAGATATCCCTCCAGTCGCATCCGGTGAGGTCCTATAGCATATATTGTACAGGCCAGGTGAGTAATCCACCTTGCACTGTGCACAGGTGTACACCTAGGCTGGCTTTCTTCTTGGAGACACTCCCACCCTCAGCCTGCATCTCGCCCCTCAGGGAGAGGCCCTTGCTACACCACCTGCCTCTCCCAGTCTTCCTTCCTAAGGATTCTCCATGCTTCTACTGCAGAGCCTGTGTGACCTCCCCATCCCACACCATCTAATTCAAAGCTGCTGATTTTCTTGGAGGAAAATAAAGCGCACCTGAGCCACTGATCTCACCAATGCAGCAAGTTCACTAAAGAGCTGGGGGTAATGGAGTTATCTTGACACAGCTTCCAGGTACCATCTTGCAACTAGCTCTCCACTTTCTGCTTTGCCACCTTTCTCCTCAGTCCATGCTTCCACCTTCTGACCTGTCTCTCAGAGCGTCTTTTCCCTCTCATTTCCTCTCTGATACTATTTGACAGTGACTATTTTCTGGGTTAGTCTCTGGGAAAATTCACATCCTTACATTTGGGTAGCACTTTACAATTTTCAAGATTTTTCCACTACCTCAGTTTAGAAAAATCTTCACAGCGATCCCCTGAAGTTCAGATTTTAATCTGGCGAATTCCTGATAGAACTGGGCCTTGAATCTGGGTTGTTGTACCTCATGCCAGTGGCCATCTACTTCTCAGGAAGAGGCAAGGCCTCTGTTAGACTGAGTAAGGGGAAGGGGAAGTGGCTCTCTGAGGGTGGGAGAGTCCAAAGCTGTGAACAATGCAAATTTTACAGAAAAGTTCTTGCTTCAAGTCGCCCACATTTTTTCTCCTCAGGCCACATCATTTGCCTGTTCACTTTTGTTTTCCACCAACTGCAGCTCCTGGCCACACTCACTCTTCATTCTCTCATCCATTCCTCCCTCTTCACCCAATTCACTCCCTCGGCGTCCAGCTTTCCAGGCAGTGGCGCTTCTCTTCCCGTGGCTCTCCATGGAGCAGCATGGATCCTGCACAGTCTTGGGGCCGGGACACCTGGCCTGGGAGCCAGAGGAAGCCCCTCAAAGAACTTTAGCACCAAGAGGTTAAAAGGTTCCTCCTCTGCCACAGGTCAACCTGCCTGTTTTGCACAGACACACTCAGGCAAAGTCTAAGGCCTTATGTTTTTCTTTTAGTAGACTTAAGATTGGTGGAAGACCTGTGCTCACTCCAGAGAAACCCTTCCATCTTAGATTTCTCAGAGGGAAGCTGGCATGATGGAGGCCCAGCTGATACTCCCAGCCCCTCACATGCACTTCCCACAGGGCTTCTAGAATGTTGCATCTCCTGGTTTCCCCTCAGCCTCCCTGGCTGTCTCTTCTCAGGTTTCTTTGGGGCTGTCTCCTCCTCACCTTGGAGGGCTCCAAACCCCCCCTTAGTCTCCTCTGGGCTGGCTTGTAGGATAGGGAGAGGCATCTTGTCTAGCCACCTCTTTGTTCCAGCTGGCCAGCCAGCTAATAGTCAGATATGGGAAGGGGCCATCCTAGACTAGCCAGGTCTTGGGCCAACCCCACACCTGACCCTTAAGGAAAAAGTCCAGCTGAGGTAAGTTGAGTCTGGTTAAGACCAGTAGAGGTTAACCAAACCATAGTCTTATGAATAGTAGAATATGCTTATTAATCTAAATCACTGGATTTTGTGCAACATTACTGAGGCAATAAGTAACTGCCATAAATGCCCTGTGAGGCCCTATGTGATCCACGACTCTCTTTACATCTCTGACTTCATCATCCAGGACTTTCTGGAAGCCTTGGGCACCATTTGCCAACCACCAATGCCTCCTGCTTTTCCTGGACTACACCAAGTATGCCCCCAGCTTCAGGCCTTTGCAGTCACTATTATCTCTGCCTGGAATACTTGTCTCCACATATCCCCACAGCTGCTCACCTCACTTTCTGCTTAAATGACGTCTTGACATGAGTGCCATTCAAAGTATCTTACAGATTACAGCATGAGGACTAACCAATATCACAAGTAAGGGCACATAGCAGGCTCGGGATCCTGGCTGTTCCCTCCTGACTGAGGAATTCATTTTTTCATAGCTGAATCAGGGGGAATATTTCAAAAGAGGGGTCAGGACAGCCAACTTGGTGGGTAGGGCAGCTGCAGGGGGTTCAAGCCATGCTTGTTCATAGGACAGACCTCAATATTTCAGCAAGTACTATGAGCTGCTAACACAGGGAGGTGTCTCCCACCACCCTTTCCCTAGGCTCCTTACCCCAGGGCACCCCATAGGTCCCTTGTCTTACCTAATATTTCACCAAAACACTTCCATCTCCATCCAACCTGTATTTTGTCCATTTCCTTGTTTATTACTGTTCTATTTTCCTCCTCCTTCTAGAAGAGTGTCATCCAAGAAAAATGTCTGTAATGATAAAAATGTTCTGTTTCTGAGCTGCCGGATAGGGTGGACATGAGCACATGTGACCATTGAGCACCTGGGCTGCTGTGGTCATAGCAAGTGAAAACATTGAATGTTTAATTGAATTTAATTTTAATTACTTTAAATTTATATATTTTTTATTTATTTTTTTATATTTTATTTTATTTTATTTATTTTATTTTATTTTATTTTATTTTTTTAAGCAGGAACTCAACTTTATTGCGTCAAGCAGCCACTTATATAGAGCATGGGGAAGGGGCAAGGAAAGAAGGCGGGGGATGAGATGCGTGACAGGGTTGGGTCAATGGCATGGTACCACGTTGGCTGTGTCTAGGTAGAGGCAGTTTCAGGCCGGGCCTTGCTGAGTCATTGCTATGCGGAAGTAGCTCGATGGATCTACTTCTAGTCAGGCTTGGGAAGTTGCACTAGGCCTCAGGCACATGGCAGGGCCCAACAATTCCCTCTTTTGTTTTTT
>CAUYPK010017182.1:0-18470 GCA_963574355.1 Loris lydekkerianus
ACATTAATTGGAACATTGATAAGCCTTTTGAGAGTCTAGTGGACATTTTTAATCCTTTTGTGACAGTGGAAGTTGGAATTTGATCAAACATTTCTGGGTGAGTTTACTTTTGTGGTGGAGGATTACGCTGGTCTTTATGGATGGTCTGGAACTCTTGACCTCAGTCAATCCACCTGCCTCGGCCTCCCCGAGTACTGAGATTACAGGCATGAACCAGTGTGCCTGGCCTTGTTTTTTCATTTTTAAATTTTGAGCCAGTAGTAGAGAAATTTCTTTCTCTAAACCAGCGGTTCTGAACCTGTGGGTTGTGACCCCTTTATAACAATGAAAATACATTGCAGTATGAGGAAGGTTGAGAACCACTGCTCTAAACCTTTTTCTTCTTTAAACAGATTATTCCTTATTGGGTTTTGCTTTCATGAAAAAAAGCAGCTACTTTATATTTTTATTTATGTTAAGCATATTTTGTTTTTAAGATAGACCAAAAAATTCATTATGTTAATGATAATTGCCTTGGTTAATGAGATTTTGACGACTTATAGCTGTATGTAATAAATTACTTGAATTCTTACAATCAGGAAGAGAACTTTTTTTTTTTTTTTTTTTTTTTTTTGAAGAAATATAACCTTAAATAAAATGCTGGATACCCCCCGTCCTCAGGTATGTATGCCAGTCTCTGTTATGTGGCGCACCCTACTTTTTTTGGTAACTTTTAATTTTCAAATAATTATAAATTCACAAGAAGTTGCAAAGGTGGTATAGTCAGTCTTATGGGGGCCTGGGTCTCCACAGCCTTTGCCAGGATCTGTACTGAGGACAACTGACTTGAGAATAAACTCAGACCCGGTTATCTCAGGTGAATTAACTCTTGGGAGCCTGTGAGCGGCTTACACTAAGCCAGCAGCCAGCAGCCAGCAAGTGCAGCACCGAGCCATTCTCCTGTACGTCTCTTTATTAAGTCAAAAATCATAAATCATGTTGACAGCATATGCGTAAACTTAATTCAGGTTATTCAAAGCAAGGTGCCTCAAGTAATCATTAACAATCAGAAGGGAAACAAAGGAAAGGAAAATCATACGGGCATACCATGCGATTACAACTTACACTTTACAAATGAGGGATAAACTTGCCTCACTCGCTTCAGCCATTTCTATCTGTGCCTAGGTGGACTCGGGTGATAGTAATCTTTGGTTGCTAGGCATTCTCAGCCACCAGGTAACAATCCAGCCTTCTGCAGTGCCTGAAAAAGTGTGTGTGTGTGTGTGTGTGTGTGTGTGTGTGTGTGTGTGTTGGGGGGGGGAGGGCACAGGATCCTGGGCTCTGGTCAACAGGACCCCTAGAATTCTAGCCCTGACCCCTGCTTGGGTGCCAGACATCCTTTGTAGACCACCAGGCTATTGGTGGCCTTGAGGGATTTGAGGAACCTGGACTCTGGTCAACATGCCCTGCAGAAATGTGTGGCCTAAACTACGAACCTGACTCTCACACAGGCTCATGTAGTTTTCACCTGGTTTCTATTGTAAGTTAGATCAAATCAAACCTAGGAATTTGGAATTGATATGTTGTTTATGTCTAATATATGGCATTTTATAAAGTGTAGAGTGTATAACTGCCACCTAAGTCAAGTTATAGAATTCTTCGCTCCTACAGTAACTTTTTATAGTCACATCCTCCCTCCCCTTCTTTAACTCTGTCAGTCACTGATCTGTTCTCTAGCTATGTAGTTTTGTCATTTTAACTGTGTACATGGCCTCAAATAGCATGTAATCTTTTTTTTTTTTTTTTTTTTAAGGCAGAGTCTCACTTTGTTGCCCTGGGTAGAATGCAGTGGCATCATAGCTCACAGCAACCTCAAACTCTAGGTCTTGAGCAGTCCTCTTGGCTCATCCTTCTAGCTGGGACTACAGGCACTCACCACAATGCCCAGCTGGTTTTTCAGTGTTTAGTAGAGATGGTGTTTCACTCTTGCTCAGGCTGGTCTTGAATGCCTGAGCTGAAGCAGTCCACCTGCCTTGGCCTCCCAGAGTGCTAGGATTATAGATGTGAGCCACATCGTCTGGTCTTTAATTTTGATTTTTAAGACTATTTCATTCAAATATGATTTATATTGCTACTTGACACCAGGGAGTGGAATGGGATGTCTTCCATCTGGTAGGGATGAATTATCAGCTTTGCACTCAGTCTTCCCTGACAATACGTGGAGAAGGTACCTTTTTTGTTTTGTTTTGTTTTGAGACAGTATTACTTTGTCACCCTCATTAGGGTGTCATGGCGTCATAGCTCACAGCAGACTGAAACTCTTGGGCTCAAAGGATGCTCTTGCCTCAACTTTCCAAGTAGCTGGGACTTCAGGTGCCCACCACACACCTGGCTTTCTTTTTTTTTTTTTTTTTTTTTTAGTAGAGACAGGGTTTTTCCCTTGCTTATGTAGGTCTCGAACTCCTGAGCTCAGGCAATCCACCTGCCTCTGCCCCCCAGGGTGTTAGGATTACAGGGGTGAGCCACTGCACCTGGCCAGAGGTGCCTTGTTAATGGTTGCTGAGCATGGCACTCCAGGCTTTCATACTTGGCTTTTGCTTCTGAGAGTAGTGGTGGCCCTTCAGGTGTTTCTGTGGTGTTGGCTTAGAGTCAAGTGATTTTTGTCTAAAAATTTGTCTTTTGCTGGGTTGCCCCTTTCCTTCTTAGGTTCTTTGGTCGGAAGAACAGGCCCTTGGGCGTTTTTTGTTTGTACTTATTGGCATTTTTAGGTTGCCAACTTCTCTGTTACTCAGGGTATGTGAAGTAAAGAGAAACCCAGGGGACTCACTGTGCATCCTCCTTCAGGTCCTAAAGTCCCTGGCCACCTTCTGTCCACCATCCAGTCTTTTTGTATCTGTTTTATATATAATATCCAGGGATTTTAGTTGTACTTAGCAGGAGAAATAGGGGAAAAAATGTCTACTCCATCTTCCAGAAGCAAGAGCCTTTGTCTCCTGCATTTATAAAATGATTTAGAATCACACACACATTTGCCTGGTCACACAGTCCCTGTTCTCTCCTCTGTCGGGGCACATGTCATAGATGACGTTAACTATAATTGTAAGCCTGTCTACTCCCTCTCACACTCAAGTGCTTAAGGAAGCTGGACTTTATTGGTCATTTCATGTATATGGTAGTCATTTGCTCAGTCATCCCCCTCACTGCAGTGCCCTCCGCAGGTGTGTGGCTGGGAAGCCATGAGTCACCTGCCCAGGTACTTCAGGCACCCTCATCCTCCATATTTTGCCTACAATTGCTGAAATTGGGCCAGGCAGCATTCTGCTTCTAGCCTGACTTCCCCCAGAGAATGCTGCTTTTGGATAAATCTTATTAGTGCCTAGACCAACCTCATCATTTTACAGATGAGCAAAACAGGGCAAAGTAGTTAGGTAGGAGACTCAATGAAGGTCAAAGTAATGGTTCCACTGAATTAAAATCCAGATCTAAGTCCAGCTTTATTGTTGTTGTTGTTGTTGTATTTTTCTACCTTCTATCTACAGCCTGAAAGGGAGCTCTGTAAGTATTTTTTTAAACTAATCTTCAAAAAAGGGCATAACATTGTTTCATTTTTTTATTATCGACTATTAAATGTTGTCAGTTACAACCTGGAGACCCAGTTTTAATACATTATCAAGTGTTTCAAAATTGTCTTTCTAATGGACCTGTTTCTTTTCAGCAGGCATACGGCTATGGTCCATACGGTGGTGCCTACACACCAGGAACTCAAGTTGTCTATGCTGCAAATGGGCAAGCGTATGCTGTGCCCTACCAGTACCCATATGCAGGTAACTTGTGCAGTCTTCCATGTCTTAACTTCTCTTCATTCACTGGGTGGGCCAGGGAAGCCTGTAAGAATTTTTATTTTTCATTTAAGGTTAAGTGAGTTATGTTTTCTGATTACAGAATAAAAATCACTCTATTGCTGTTCTTAAAAAAGAATAAGTCTTTTGTATTTTAACACTGCTTAGCAAAGCTAGAGTGGGCTTGATTTTTAGAGCTTTGCTATTGTATACAGATTAGCTCCCAAGAAAATAATTTTGTGCATATTGGGATTTATTTATTAAGAAGCAACCAAAGTAGGAGGCCCTTTTTAAGGGATTAGAGGTAACCTTTTCACCTGTGTTTTGCTTCTGGTAACATTCTTGGAAAGTTGTCACAGCTGAGATAATGATCTATTTCATAGTGGCATGAAGGCCTTGCATTTATTCTGGGCTTTGGATGTGTTCTTCTGATTTTTCACTTCCCATGAAACAAACAGTAAGTCTGACTGAGTGGCTCATGTAGGTGGTGTCACCTCCTGGGCAAGGGGCCTGCAGGGTGGAGGCCTGAGAGAATGCTGACCACTGCCTGGGGCTGCATAGGACAGGAGCGGCAGAGGAAGAGGGGAGGGCAGAGCTTTAGCTGGTGGCCCCTGTGAAGTTGGGCAGGGCAGGTGCAGTGAGGCACATCACGTTGGTATGTTGGGGGATGGGTTAGAACTAGACCTCTGGCCAGACAGAATGTGGGGGTCTACAGGAGAGAAACGATCTCGGGCTGTAAGGAAAACTAGCACAGTGCAGAGGCAGTAGGAGGGGAGCTGGGGGCCCCAAGACCATACTCTAGATGGTGTCATTTATCTGACGGTTCCTTTGGCTTCTGATACATTTAGCACCTACTGTAAGAGGTGATGATTTTGAGTAGAAATAGAGAAAGCTTATACTTGTAGTGCTCAGCTACTCCTGGAATCTGATCCAAGTTCACCTGACTAGCAGTGACTTTGGAGGATTCTGCATTGCTTGGCTTCTTTTTATGTCAAGTTTAAGACCAATAAAATAATAATAAATAATCATGATAGATTAAATATTTATTCATTATCTTGTGATTCGACCACACGTATTTTTCTTTGAATTATAGTAAGTCCTCACTTAACATCATTGATAGGTTCCTGGAACCTTTACTTTTAAGTGAAGCAGCATGTAATAAAAACCAGTTTTACTGTAAGCTAATTAACACAAGTAAGAGTTAAGTTTATATGATGTATTTCTGGCCACAAAAACATCACCAAATTAGTAAATAAAGACCAAAACACTTCTAATGTTAAACATTGAAATAAATGTGACCTATATGTACATTTAGAAAGATTAATAAAGACAGTTATCTATCTGATTATTCCAGTTTAGGGTGGAAAGTAGCTAGATGGTGTATGGTGGGAACCTGGGCAGGACGCCATTCCATCCAGGAGCACTCACACATAACCACACTTACTCAGGCAGGGACAGCGTAGGCATGTTCTTTCACCTAACAAATGTATCTTTGGGATATGGAAGGAAACTGGTATACCTGGAGTAAACCCACTCAGGCATGGGAGAAATATCCCAGATCCACAAGACAGTGACTCCAGTGGGGAACTGATCCCCCCCCCCCCCCCCGCCAATATCAGTCTTACAACAAGATGACATTAAACAAAATGACATTATTTGACAACCTGCTATACTTTTTCCATATAAATATTTTATCCTTGTAATTACACATTGCCCTTTTTTTGAGATGCTATCGCTTTGTCACACTTGGTAGAGTGCCAGGGCATCATAGCTCACAGCAATTTGCATTGTGCAAAATAAATATTAAATTTGTCTGAAGTTTGTTTTTTTTGAAGTTCTCACCTTTAATTTAAATACTTACTTTTTCCCTGTAAAGACATATGATTGAAAATGAAGAACGAGTTATATTAGCAGAATTAGGTTTGATTTAAAAATTGATTTGCATAGAGCACTACAGAGCAAATTTGCTTTTAAGTGGGCTTTTCCTCCTTAGGTGTTTGGGGTGCATTCTTGGTTCCCTGTTGCTGGCACATTCGTCCCTCTTTGGTGTCTTCACAAGAAGTGTGGTGTGGAGGACGGAAGTGGAAATGAGGCTTCTGCCTTTCGCAGTGTTGGGGACTTTGGCCCTTGGCCAGCTGAGGCTCTTCATTTCCTCCCAGTGTCGTCTTAGGGATGCGGGTGGAGGAGGGCCAGGGCGCACTCACTGCACCCTCCACCCCCACACTCACTAGCAGATGGGGAAACGGCTGCTCATTCTGTTGTCATCAGCATAGTGTTCACAGCCAGGTGAGCTATTTCTTTGTGTGAATGTGGAAATTCACAAACTGCTTCTCAGGGCTCTGTTTTTTTTTTTTTTTTTTTTTTTTTAGGACTTTACGGACAGCAGCCTACCAACCAAGTCATCATCCGTGAGCGGTATCGAGACAACGACAGTGATTTGGCACTGGGCATGCTGGCTGGGGCGGCCACGGGCATGGCCTTAGGCTCTCTCTTCTGGGTCTTTTAGAGGCCTTGAGATCTGGATGTGCACAGCTTCTGATAACCCCATGTGCAATGATAGGATCTGCAGGGCGTTTCTGTTTGTAACACACGTTTTTAATCATAGTTGTAATAGTTCCTTTGAAAGTAGTGATATCTTAATTGTAACTGATCCATATAAGTATCTCAGAGGAGGGTTTGCACTGTGCTGTTTAGATGAACACAAACTCTTTAGGGGCACAAGTTCATTCCTAATGCAACTCTTGGAATACCTTATTTGAATATACCTATTTTGAAAGGCATTTTCTTTTTAGAGTTGAGTGTAGCAACTTTAGGGGTAATTTATTTTTTGTGTTGTGCCAGTAATATAGTGATATGTAAGTAAATGAGTGATCATGGCAAGATTCTGCAGCTTCTGTTTAACTTCAGACCTTCAAGGCTCAGGCCGGAGCTGGGCCCGTTGGGTCCTGGGCAGCTTCCCCTGAGGCAGTGACGTGAGCGCCCCAGACCCGCCCTCTGGATTCCACAAGCCCCGCCCATTCAGGATGACAGGGGGCAGCCCCGCTGTGGGAAAGGATGCTTCAGAAACCTGCCTAACCCTGGCTGCTTATTCTCACATCATTTTGGTAGGTCTTGGTAGTGGGACTTAGAAAGCATCTCAAATAGGAACTGATTTGCTCCTCAAAGTTTTGGGGCTTTATCCTTTAACACTTGAAGAAGGCAGAACAATAACAAGTGTGTGGGGTAGATTTGCTTTATTCAGAGACGTGGTTTTGTGTCTGCTCTGGGTGTTTTTATTGCTACCTAAACCTATGTGGAGCCTATTTTTCTACGGGTTGTGAGAGTGATAGTAAAAGAATGTGAGGGAAATAGAAGGAGAGCCGTAGTTAGAACATTTCCTATTTCTGGCCCTCTGGGGATTGTGCTGGGTGGAGGATGCTCTTCTGTTCCTCTGAGGACCTGTCCTGTGCCAGACAGGGCCTGGTGACTGTCCACTGAGTGCTGGGACAGACCAGAGCTGGAAGACTCAGGCTATACGGAAGTGGGGCCCAGGGATGTGAGAGACCCGCTCAGAGGACCACTCAGCTCGGCCAGGCCCCCAGCTTTGCTCTGGTTCCTGACCCTCATGTGATAGAGAACCTTAGAACGTTGAGTTTTGAGCCCCCAAACATGTGAATCTCTTGAGAAACCATAGTCTTGCCTTTCTGTCCAGTACTCTTATGTCCAGCGTAACGAAGTTTCTATTTCACATATTCACATATTTCACGTTTCACAGCTCCTAGTGACTCCGTTTTCTGTCTTGCATTCTGTGAGCAGTCCACGTACTGTCTAGTCAGCTCTGTCTCTGAGACACACTTACACACGTCTCCATGTTACACCAAATGCCAAACAAACTGAATAGTGACTGCTGGTCTGTATGGGTATTGTTGCCAAGGGCGTGTCTGTTTCTACCAGGAAGGAAATGTGTCCTCTCCGGATAGAACTGGTGTGTTACAACACTGGTGTCAGTGGTTTAAAATGCTGTTATGAGTATTTTATGTCCTGTGTAATATGAGTGGCTTTTGTTCAGATTATAATCATTGTCAAAGCTGTGTGTTTTACTTTCAAACCATTCATAGTTTTTCTTGTTGCACCAAGTGTAATTTGAACTTGGAGTTACTAGGCAGGAATTACAGGAACCACACAGAATTCAGTTATACCTGGGTGCTCTTGAAGGAAAGAGCACCTGTATGCTTCCCTGGCTCCTGGCTGAAGAGGGAGAGGTGTGGATGGAAGCCTGGGCACCTGTGTGTGTCCCATTCCCCGTCCCCATGGGGCCAGCCTCATGAGGCAGCCACAGTGGGGCCTGGAAATTCACTGTCAGTAGACTTGAGCTGGGTATGAGATGCATATTGGGGGTGATGGTGAGCTCAGATTGATTGCCTGCCAGAACTTGCATAGATGCCCACCTTCTCATCACCTCCATTTCTTAGCGATGTCTTTTCTTAAGTGTGCGAGTTGGAAGAATTTTGTTGGAAGTTTGAGTAAGCATTTTCCTTCCATGTGTGCTTTTAAATGATGATCTGTACCTGGGAGAAGTTAGCCATTGACATTGTATGCATGCTGATCTGATTGTCCTTTTAATTTCTTTAGTTAACTTCAGGGTCTTGGATATTAAAGAGAAGAGGGAGACCTATTGTTGATGTTTCAGATTGTCATTCATGAACAGGGCCAGGCTATATCTATTTTAGTTCATAGGACACAGGGTTGCCATTTGGATCACGAGAAGAAGGCCCTGCAATTGGGACAAATGACCCAAGTTTATTTTTCACATCGAGTGTTGGTCCTGTGTAATCTTTTTTTTTTTTTTTTTTTACTTATTTTATGTATACATAAGGCATGGAATACAGTTCCACTTCTCTTTCCAGAGTTGGTCTTTTTTGTGATTGCTTCCTGGTCTCTAGTATTGTCTACAGAACCTGTTTTCCCCTGTATATGCGAATATACATTTATAACTGAAAATGTCAATACATTAAATGATCGTTAACCTTAAAGCATGTTTCCTTGTGGCTTCTGTTGTTTTTTTAAACATTATTTTGTATGTAGTAACACACCATCAGCTCTTTCTGCTGCCGTGGACCATAAGAATGCTGTTTATTGAGGACCTGCCAAGTGCTAGGGAATGTATTGTCACATCTGAAAAAAACAACCCACTAAATTCTTAGAGTAGCTATATTAAGGGAGTTATTATCCAATTTACTCTTTTTTTTTTTTTTTTTCAATGTTTCCTTTAATTTAACCCCCATCTCCCTGAAGGATAGGTGCAGGCAGCTAGGCGATGGCAAGGGAGGTTCACTTGAAGATCTTACCCTGATTGAAGGCTTTGCCCACATGCTGGAAGGCCCCCTCCCAGGAAAAGTACTCACGAACCAGCGTCTGAGTCTCCTCACTGCCAGGATCCAGTTTCCGCCATGTATATGACTCATAGTCCACCTGCCAATCTGGACTCAACGGAAAGGCAAGCTCCTGGCCTCTGAAGACCCAGACTCCAGAAATAGTGCTGCTGTTGGTGCCAAAGAGGATAACATTAGCAAAAGCATTCTTCCTCAGCTTGTCCAATTGCTGGAACATTCCAGCCATGAGGTTGCAACTCATAAAGGTCTAGCTGAGCTCTTCCGGGAAGCAGTACCCAGAATACCACAGGGACCAGCCATCCTTATCAAAGTGCTCCCCAAAATATGGCAGTGCCACAGAGACTGTGTCCTCATTGGAGTACTTGTGCTTACATTCATTCAACACAAAGGTACTTTTGGGGCAGGTGAGCAACGGGGTCCTTGGCCTTGGGCTCAGCACCCAGGGCCTGCTCGCATTAGTCCATCTCCTCGGGAGGAAGGGCAGCTGCCTTTTTCTCCTTCCTCTCAGCCTGGGGCTTCTGCTTCTCTTCCCTTGAGCCTTCTCTTTCCGTGGGGTGTCCTTTTTAGGCTGGCTCTCTGCAAACTTCTTAGCATCAAACTGGGCCATTTTCTCACAGTTTTACTTCCCCCAAGACAGCCTGGAACTGGGGCTGGTTAATGCAGGTGAGAAACCAGTGGTTGGTATTGGGAAAGGCCTGGCAGAAAGAAGGTTCCAGGACCTGCTCATCCAGCCACAACAGGGGTTATACACAACTGTGACGTCAGCCAGTGTCACTCGTTCACCTCCTAGGAATGTTCTTGTTTTCAAGTGTGCATCCAGAAGCCCCAGAATTCGTCTGACTTCTTCCTTTGCATTCTCAGTGGCCTGTTTGTTGTGATGCATGATGCCCAAGGTAGGGACCACCCAGGTACTGCTGGCTGGGGGCACATGTCGCTATCAGCAAAGCTCGCCCACTGCACCGCCTGGGCTGCTGCCTCTGGAGAGCTCCCCTGTAGTTCCTCGTTCCTCACATGGTGGCAATGGCCTTGCTCTCAAACACAGAATCCATCATCACCCTCAAATGCTGGAACCTTGCCGGCAGGAAATTTACGGAGGAATTCAGGGATGTGGTTGGTTTGCCTAAAGTGGAAGTGGGGTGGTGCGGAGAGCACGCGGGCCTGAGCCCCACTGTACTGAGCAGCAATGAGGGCCTTAAGTCCCTCCAGTTATCAGGATATGTGTACAGGGTCCCAGCCGCCATGGTGATTCCGCAGAGAAAGGGGGTGGGATTCTATCCAAGTTACTATTGACAAGATCGAGGCTGTTCACTTACTCAGGAGCACACAGGATGTAGGTGAAATATATCTGAGGTTAAACATGTTCTTTTTTCTTACGCCATGTGCATATGAGACTCTGACTTCCATAGACCCAGGTGGCCTATGTGGCCACACTTTTAGGATGGCTAATTAGAAAACTGACAGTATTTTCCTTGACCAGATTACCTTGGTGGTGTGTTTTCAATAACTTCTCCAGTATCTTTTTTTTTTTTTTTTGAGCTAGAGCCTCAAGCTATTGCTTGAGGTAGAGGTCGAGCAACCTCCAACTCCAGGACTTAAGCGATTTTCCTGCCTCCGCTTCCCAAATAGCTCAGACTACAGGCGCCCACCACAACGCTCGGCTATTTTTTTTTATTTTGGTTGTGGCCATCGTTGTTTGGCAGGCCCGGGCTGGATTCGAACCCGCTAGTTCAGGTGTATGTGGCTGGCACCTTAGCTGCTTGAGCCACAGGCGCCGAGCCTGTTTTTTGTTGTTTTTAAAAATTATTTTAGATTTCCTTTTCTTCCTGAATTATCTCAATCTCTGTACTAGTTTTTATGTCTCACGTGTCACAGACTCTAGTTATGTAGTGATGTGTGGTTACCTGTCACAGTTTAAGATTGGGAGTCCCACCCTAGAAACTCTGGGTCTCCTGGTTTTCTTTCTTTTTTTTTAGATAGTTTCACTTTGTCGCCCTCAGTAGACTGCTGTAGTATCATAGCTCACAGCAACCTCAAACTCTTGGGCTCAAGCAATTCTCTTGCCTCAGCCTCCCAAGAAGCTGGGACTACAAGTGCCTGCTACAACGCCTGACTAATTTTTCTTTTTTTTGAGACAGAGCCTCATTATGTTGCCCTTGGTAGAGTGCTGTGACGTCACAGCTTACAGCAACCTCAAACTCTTGGGCTTAAGTGATTCTTTGCCTCAGCCTCCCAGGTAGGTGGGGGCCCTCCACAACACCTGTCTGCTTTTTTGTTGCAGTTGTCATTGTTGTTTAGTAGGCCCAGGCAGGGTTTGAACCTGCCAGCCCTGGTGTATGTGGCTGGTGCCCTAACCACTGAGCATCGGTGCTGAACCCTGACTTTTTTTGAGTTAAAATCTCGCTCTGGCTCAGACTGGTCTCGAACCTGTAAATTCATTCAATCCACCTGCCTCGGCCTCCCAGCATGTTAGGATTACAGGGGTGAGCTACCATGCCCAGCTGGGTCTCTTGGTTTTGTTTCTTTTGAGAAGAATCCTCTAATATTTTGCCTGGAGACCTTTGTGTCTGGATGTGGATAGGGGTACAGTCCACACACAGGCTGTCTTCTGAAGGCTGATCTTCCTGCTGCCTGTGGCTGCTCCTGGGGTTAGCTTGCCTATCTTTGTAAGTGGTTCTCAACCTTCCTAATGCTGCAACCCTTTAATACAGTCCAAAGGGGTTGGGACCCACAGGTTAAGATCCTTTTGCTGCTCAAAAGGATCTCAGGTAACCTGGGTGTCCTTAGGTCCTATCTTGAAAACCTCTATGTTGACCTGTGCCTTATTTTTTCCACTTAACATACTTGAGTATTTCTGTCACTACATGAAGGACTTATTCATTTGAATTGTTCCATAGTTTATCCAATACCCTTTGGCTTTTGCCATTGTTAATGCAGGAATATCAAAAGTTAACTCCTGATATGGGGCTCTTGAAGGTGGTGTAGAAACAGCGATGAATGTGAGCTGTCAATAATCTGCACCTCTGGAACCACGCCAGGACCCAGAGGTGAGAGTCAGCTCTCACTGCACTTGGAGGTTAACTGCAGTGTGCCGCGCAGAAGCATAAAGAAGAGCTTTATTTCTTGTTCAGGTCTGACTGTTGGTATTGCCTTACCCACTGGAGGAACAGGAATTCCTGCCTCACTGGTGGTGTGGGGGTGTGAACAGGCGCTGTAGGGAGGATCTTGTGCATTTGTGCTGCTTTCTCCTCCTTCCTCCCACCTGTGGTCCCGGAGCAGACCCATGAAGCAGAGCTGCCACGGCTGCCCCTCTGACTCCAGCTCACAGGAACCAGAGACAGCTCTCTTGTGCGTCAGGACTGACCAGGATGAGATGCTTCTGGGTGTGGGGACCTTGTGCCAGGTGATGTGGCACAGCAGGAAGGAAGCTGGCACTCATGGCAGCCCCAGGAGTGATGCCCAGTCCTGAGCAGAGCGCTGGGGTGTGTAGGGTAGGTGCTTACCCCCTCTGAGCTGTTTTCACATCAGGGGGTGGGGCTTGGTGTGTGAGGGTTGAGGACAGCGCCTGGCACACTGCGGTGCTCAGCAGATCCTCACATCTCCTTTGTTCCCCTTTTCCTAAGCTTCCTTGTTTGTAAACCTGGGTGACAGTTGGGTTCTCTGTTACCCTCAAAGATAAGACTGCTTCCTGTTCCTCTGAGTTATGTGGGTGGAAAGGGCTTCCTCTGTCCCTGCAGGGAGTGTAAACATCATGTACTGACATTTCTGTATTCCAGGACTATATTACAAGGACTTTTTGTTTTTGGAGGCAAGAGTCTCACTTCCTTGGTAGAGTGCTGTGGCATCATAGCTCATTCTTTTTTTTTTTTTTTTTTTTTTTTTTTTGACACAGAGTTTCAAGTTGTCGCCCTGGGTAGAGACCTGTGGTGTCACAGCTCACAGCAACCTCAAACTCTTGGGCTTCAGCAGTTCTCTTGCCTCACCCTTCCAAGTAGCTGGGACTACAGGCGTCCCCCACAACACCTGGCTGTTTTGTTGTTGTTGCAGTTGTCATTATTATTTTAGCTGGCCCAGGCTGGGTTTGAACCTGCCAGCCTTGGAGTATGTGGCCAGTGCCCTACCTACTGAGCTATGGGTGTCGCCCAGCAACCTCCAACTCTTGGACTCGAGCGATTCTCTTGCCTTAGCTTCCCAAGTAGCAGGGACTACAGGTGCCCGCCACAATGCCCAACTGTTTTTAGAGATGAGGTCTTGCTCTGGCTCAGTCTGGTCTCTAACTCCTGAGCTCAGGAAATCCATCCACCTCAGCCTCCTGGAGTGCTAGGATTACAGGATGAGCCACTGTGTCCGGCCCCAGGACCTGTTTTTGGTCTCACATAAGCCCCACTTTTACTCTTCACTCAGAACTTCCTTCCGCCCTTCTACCAATACCTCAAAGCCAGTGGACGTGGGGTAGCAAGGCTGGTGGCAGATCTGGCGGAGAGCCTGAAATTGATTTCACTCACTGCTGGGCACTTAACTTACCAGCTGTGTGACTTTGGGGACCACAAGACTTCTCTGCTTTCTCCTCCTCTTTACAACAGGCATGAGAGAAGAGCACTTTGAAGGACTGTGATGTGGATTAACTGAGTTGGTAGAGATGTGAACCTAGATGTGAACCTGAAGCCTTTTAACTGAATCTAAATTTCACAGAACAAATCTGTTATTAGCTGTGCTGTCTCTGTAAATGCTGAAAGTAACTTATTATGATGGTCCCTTCGGAGGGCTGGTAGACCAGGTGATGAGTGCGGGAGTGCCATCCTGAGGCACAGACCTGCGCTTATGGGTGCCTTGCTTGTTGGCTCTGGGACCTGTGGGCCCTGAGACCTACCCAGCAGAGAGGCCACTCTGTCCCCTTGATGCCATGTTGCCTGCTACTTGGGGAACACTACTTGACCACCTTGTCAAGGACTCAGGAACATCGAAGTCCAAGCTCCAGTGCCTAAGAGTTGCTCAGAAATGCATATAAATCCCAAGGAAGTCTGAGCTGGGTGGGAGTCTGCACTTTTACCAGCCCCAATCTATGCAGCCTTGTCTCCCTGGCGCTGGCCTACTGAGCCCGGCCCTACCCTGCAGACTTACCCTCACTGGGAGCTGCCTCCCCCAGCTCTCCTGGCTGGCATGCTCTGGGCAGCTGGACAAGCGTTCCCTCTAGAAGATCTTTCCTAGCCTTCCCTCCAGCTCAGCACAGTACTGAAAGGAGTGACACTGGACAGGCACAGCTTCCCGCCTGACCTGTTGTGCTGTCAGACCCAGGGACAGTCAATGGCCATGGGAGGGACAGTCACTTTGCATGGCTCTCCAGGTTGTATCTGCCTGGCAGGTCAGAGCCCACTCAGGCTCTGGAGAGCCAGCAGCTTGGCCATCTCACACTGCAGTACCATCAGGATGACATTCTTCAAAGGAAGGGCAGTGAACCCAGGTTGGCCCTACCTGTTTTTTTTTTTTTGTTTTTTTAATTTCCATCTTATATGATTATGGTTATGATTATTATTTTTTGCAACAGTCTCAAGCTTTCACCCTTGGTAGAGTGCCTTGGCATCATAGCACACAGTAACCTCAAACTCTTGGGCTTAAGCAATTCTCTTGCCTCAGTCTCCCAAGTAGCTGGGACTACAGGCACCTGCCACAGCACCTGGCTATTTTTTGGTTGAGGTTGTCATTGTTGTTTGGCAGGCCTGGGCTGGATTCGAACCCACCAGCTCTGGAGTATGTGGCTGGCACTCTAGCTGCTTGAGCTACAGGCGCCAGGCCCCCTACCTGGTTCTTTGATTAACCTGTCACTGAAGGTGGATCACCTGCGGTGTTCCTGGCTAAGCCTTGTGTCCCCTTAGGGAGGTGTTCTGGGCAGGACTCTATGGAGGCTGCTCAATCCCAGTTCTTAGGAGCTGCCTCGCCTGTCTGATGGGGACACTTGCAGGCCATGATGGCTCAGTAGATGTGCAGTGGGGACAGTTAGGGAGGACTTGGGGCTCCTCTGGCTGTGGGCCTGGACACTGTGGTCATCTCTGTGGGGGTAGGGACAGTGATAACAGTAGTACTGCCTCCTAGGCCCCTGTAGGAGCACAGACATTCCTAGACTCAGAACAGCGGCGCTACAGCCCCTGGGAACTATTAGAAATGCAGGGTCGTCCATCAGGCCAGACCTGGACCAGTGCTGGCCTCAGGGTGATTGCACTGTGAGTCCAACTTTGAGAACCACTGGTCTAGGATGGACTTCCTTCTGTACCCTGCTTTCCTTCCCTGTACTCACACCCACCCCACTGCAGTTCCTGTGTACAGCTGCTGGTTTTGAGAGCTGCCACTGGGTGTCAGAGCAGATTCAGGAATGTTCCAGCTGGCATACCTCTTCCCCAGGCCACCTGGCCCCTCCTGTGTCTCTTAGGGCTGCGGGTTCAAGTTTGGAGTCCAAGCACAGAAGAGGGTGTGCTTGGCTCAGGGTGTGGGTCCAGGTTCAGTGTCGCAGGGCCCTGGTGCCTGGGACATTCCCTGGGGTCACTGGTTGGAGCTGTGTACTGGTCCCTGAACTGTTCCCAAGACAGAAAGTGCATCCCAGAGCCTCTGTCAGGGTGGGGGCGTTTCTCTGCCTTTTTCTGACTGTCGGCACATATGGCAGTGTCTTATGGGGTGGGGCCCAAGGCAGTCCCAGGGTGCCTTGTGGGATGATGTAGGGTGTGGAGGGACTTGACCAACTCCCCCAACCTGACTCCTGCCGACTGGTATCTCCCTCTGCCCCATGAAGCTTCTTCAGCCACCCTGCACTATGTCCCCCTGTGGACCCTGGCCAGAGCCCTGGGGTCCTCACAGTGGGCCTCCCTCCCCTGCCTGGTCTTGCCACCCCTGGTTTGAGGTAGACTCTGGGATGTGGGTTCCACCCAGGCCCCCAGCCTTGCAATTGCACCTGCCCCGTTGCCACCATAGTTCTGGGAGCTGCCAACCTCCTTATGAAAATACTACTCAAGCCTTGTCCTGCGTTCAAGGCCGACACATACCTTACCATGCAGTAACCATGCTTAGAGCCAGGCTTGGCTGCAGGGAGTTGAGTAGGCAGATAAGGGTGCAGCCTATAGTCAGCACAACCCAGCAACTAGTGTCCTGGGGCTGCCGCTGGGTTTCCGGGTTGTATGGAGGCCAGTGGGCAGGCAGGGCAGGATTGGCTCCCAGATGTTGGGTTGTGGGGATGAGGAAGTCCCGTCTGGGGGAATGGCAGCTTTGTTGGTCAAGCTGGGAGCGCCAGGAATGTATTGCTGGGGGTCCATGTCTGGGGAGGGAAGTAATTTCTGGGCCTAGCTGGGGGGACAGGCAGGGGCAGGGTCTCAGGAGTATCTGAGGGGTATGAAGGGTGGGGTTTCTCTCGAATATCCTGGAGGGGCTGTCTGGATGTGGGTGCAGAGGTCTGGGCACAGGGTGGTCTGGGTCCTTGGTTTGGGAGTATGAAGGAGGTAGGTATGGCTGGTGCATGGCAGAGCAGCTCTCCGAGAACTTGGCAATGTTTACTTGTAAAAAAAGAAGACTGGAGGGGGCAGCGGTTTCCACACCCTTTGGAGCTTTCCTTCCCCTGACTTCCCTGGTGCGACCCCTGCACTGTGGGGCTGTGCAGGCTGAGCACTGTGGGGGGCATGGGGGACAGGAGCTCCTTCTCTCCTCACTGGCACACTTGCTGACATGGGGACATGAAGGATCCAGGGGGGCACAGCCCTGCCTGGGGGAGGCTCTGCATGGATGCTGTACCTCTGGGCTTTTTGCAGTGCGGGTGCTCACTCACTCTCTGACCGACAGGTCAATCCTGCACTCTGGGCCTCATAGTAACCCCAAGATGATTACTATGATTATCATCCCCCGCTGCCAGTCTGGCCCTGTGTCAGCAGTACCAGTTGCACAGGCCTGGCTGTTGCTGGGTCTGTAAGAGGAGTCTCAGCACCAGCTCAGGGAGGCAGAAGGGAGCTCTGGAGAGAGACAGCACAGCTGTCCTCACATCCTCCCTGAGCCTCAGCAACCTCATCTTTAAAGAGGGAAGTGACAGCAACTGCCTCAGAAGGTTGTCAGGGGTAAGGAAGTAACACACAAGACACATTTAGAAGAGAGTGAGTGCTCTGAGGGCTGCTCCTAGGACTATTTTTATAGGTGCGGTCACTGAAGCCAGAGTGGTTGGCACAGCAGCAGGTCCCTGTAGGCCCCAGTGCACCCTGGGTATAGCGGGTGGGTGCTCAGCAGCCATAGAGTTGAGTAGTAACATTCTGTTCGATGTTCACGGACTAGAAAGTAACATCTATTGATTAATATCCAAAGCAGGTCACTATGGCACTCAGGCCATCTGTAAGGGCATGGACTCGACTTGCTCAGGGCTAAAGCCTCGGCCAGTTTTCCCAGGCACACTATGATGGCAGCAGGAACCGCATGGTCATGTAACAGGAAAGGCCTCTAGTCAAGAGAGCTGAGCTGGTTCTCAGCCTCAGGAGGCTGAGGTGGTGACTGGCCCCCTGAATCAGCCCTGGGGTGGACGCAGAAGAGTAGGGAGGCTAGGGAAAGGAGGAGAGGGATCAGCTTCAGACAACAGCTACACCTATGGTGTCCCTCAGTTTTCCCAAAATTATTGATCAAACTCCTGGGATTGTTGGCAGCAGCCCCATGCTCCAGTCCTGCCTTGGAAGGTCTCCTTCAGTGGGCCAGAGATGGGGTGGGCAGTTGAATTTCAGGGGGGTCTGAAGGTGAGCTGAGTTCATTGTGGGTGTGGGCAGGCTGGCCTTTCTTGTGTGTGCGCTGGAGTCATGCTGAGTGTCCTACAAGCTGAGTTCTCAGCAGCCCAGGGTCACACAGGTGGGCAGGGGCAACACTCCTTACTTCATGGCACAGGGACAATAGACTGGACCTCTGCTCACTGGCCAGGCCCATGTCTGCTGGAGGTCGGTTGGGCACAGCTCAGGGAGGCGGGGAAGACATGCATCCTGCTTGAGTCACGAAAGGAAGACCTGATGTAACGTGGTCTTGTGTGGTGGTGGAAGCTGGAAGAAGAAAAGTGGGCACTTTACTGGTTGATGTCTTAGGGCATCCATCCATCCATCTATCCATTCATCCATCCATCCATCATTCTTTCTTTTTTTTTTATTTTTTATTTTTATTTTTTATTATAGATAAAAATATGCACCATAGATGTGGCCCAACCCATCACCCTCCCTCCACCCAAACCTCCCCCCTCCCTTCCCCTTCCTTGGTCCTTTCCTCATAGTCTTGTGGTATAGTTGGG